>PVIU01003480.1:0-144338 GCA_004026605.1 Ondatra zibethicus
AAAAAAAAAGAAATGTGAAAACATATGATGTCTGCTGGATACGCCATAGAAAGACAGATTTTTGAATTTAAGTGATGAAAAACAATTTTGAACATTTGTGGATTTGAAATATATAGATCAATCTAATCCTCTGTTACTACAAGATATTAAGAATTTGATCTGGAATGACTACTTTACTCTTCACATTAAAACACATTTCAAATAGTTCAAAGAAGGTCAAGTGCATACACATATACACTCAGAGTTCAGGAACATTATGAAGCATGCAGCTTGCCCTCACTGTCCTTTCCCTGTGTTCTTTCCTCTTGGGTATCTCTATAGAATCCATCTTATTTATTGTCTTCAGTTTCTCTTACCTGCTGACTCACTGTCATTGAATGACTAGATTAATTATTTAACACAAGTAATTTTTATTTAAATCATGAGTCATATCAGAGCAGGGATGGCACATGCCTTTAATCCCAGCACTTGGGAGGCAGAGGCTGTGAATATGAAGCTAGCTTGGTCTACAAAGAGAGTTCCAGGACAGCCAGAGCTATTACACAGAATAACCTTGTCTGGGAAAAAAAAGAAAAAAGAAAAAAAAATGTTCTAAAAACAGAAAAAGATTTGAAGAAGTGGAATTTTAATTATTGACAATTCTAAAGGGTGTGGGAACTGCAGATCAAAAAAATTAGGAAGATATCATATGCTCTTATTTTAAAAAGTGTAATGGTTACTTTAAATTGTCCACTTGATGCAACCTAGAATTACATGGGAGGAGTGTTAGTGAGGAATTATCTAGATTAAATTACCAGTAGGCTTTCCCATGGAAGAGACTCGGTTTTATTTTTATTTTTTAATTTTTTTAGTGGGATGGGAAAACTGTACTACAAATGTCAGCAATATAATCTAAATGTCAACAGCAACATTTTGTGGACTGAGTCTTAGATTGCATAAGTGTCACAATGAAGCCAAGCACAAGTTCACATGTATACATTCAATTCTCTGTTTTTAACTATGGACATAACTAGCAGCTTCAAGTTCCTGCCTTGATTTCCTTGTGATGAGGGACTTGGCCCTACAATTCTAAGTCAACTTAACCCTTTTTCCTATTAAAGTTGATTTTGATTGGTACATTTTTGTTATAACCACAGAAATATAACTCAGAACACTGTGCTTCCAAAAGTCAATAAGGTCATCATCTAGATTCTAGAACATCATCTTCCAGCACAGTTGTTCTCAACCTTCCTAATGCTGTGACCCTTTAATACGGTTCCTCATGTTACCCACAACCATAAATTATTTTGTTGTTATTTCATAACCGTAATTTTGCTATTGTTATGAATCTTAATGTAAATTTCTGATAGGCAGGGTGTCTGATTTTTGACCCTTGTGAAAGGGTCATTCGACCCCAAAAGGTCTTGACCCACAGGTTGAGAATCATGTTCTAGAATCTAGAATAATCAAATCATTTACCAGGATAAGTTTTGAAAACATGCAGTTTCCATGGCTTATTGGGGTCAACCAAAAATCAAATAGAGATTCTTCAAAGATAATGACTAGAATAATGAAAGAACATTAGAACGGAAAGATGAGAACCATTGCTAATTGCATATTCAGGGAAGCAAAGGAAGAGAGTTTTCCAAACTTAAATAAGAAGAGTAACTTGAGTTCTTTTGTAATGATAAGCCTTGACTACAAAAATGCAGTCAGTGTAAGGCAAAAGTCATTTGCTGGGCATATGCACTGACACAAGTATTTTCTGTCCAAAGTGTGATTTTGAAGATCGTCTTGTGATCACATACCCAGAGTTGCCTCCCCAAGTTATCAAGCATGAGATTCTCCTGTTTTAATAACCCATCTTTAATTATTGAGTTTTTTATTAGCATATGATAGAAAAGACTCCAGTTTGGTTGTGAATAATTTCCCAGTTACTAGATCTCCTAAGGAGGACCAGGGGAGGTGTCCTTACTCATGGACTCTTAGTAAATAAATCCTTCTACACCAGACACAAGCCTCACAACTTCCAGGATTCTTAGCACTCGCTAATTATCTGAGTAGAGCAGGTAATTCTGCCATTTGCTTCCTTCCTCTGAAACTCTCACATCTCTAATCACTGGACAAAGAAGCATTTTTCTTTGGAGCCGTATTGGTCTTTAAAATGCTCAGCTTTGAACCAGAGTGTGGAGCAGGGCCATTCTGAGCGACCCTCCTCTGCTTTGGTGGCTCTTGACATGAAGTATAATTGAGTAGATAAATCATCCATGCTTCCCTATGAATACTTACTGTACCTTTTATCTTTCTGGAGAGGTTGCAGGAGAAAAAAAACTGACAAATGTGTGCTCACCTTGGCTACAGTTCATAGATACTTTGTCTCCAGTTATTTTTTTGACAATGTGGTGAGAAAATTTTTTTCTCCAGTTCATGCTGATGCAAAGAGAATTTGAGATTCTGCCCCCTTTTCTTTGCCCTCGGTTTAATTTGTAATCATCATTTCCTTCACCCTGGAAGGTGTTTGGAAATTGGTCTTCTAGACATTGATGTTTGATGACATTTTAAAAAGAAAAGCTGTCAAGACTGACAGGGACATTTTCACATTTAAAATATTCTCTAGATGATTCTGGACTTGCCTTTCACGTCTTATTTTTATTTTTTTAAACTACTGTAATGTTGGAGGCCAACAGGAGATCATTTTAAAGTGACAGGGTAGTCTCTAAATCAAGAGTTCCTCACTGAGATTTTTCCCATGGTTCTTGTCATCTTGACAGGCCTATGGTATTGAACATCTGTTACAAGATTTGTAGGTATTGGTGATGATTTTCTTAGCAAGTACTTAATGGACTTACAAAGATACTTGCTTTAAAACCAAGCAACCTACAATCCCTCTGTCTTCTTTGTGACTCTGAGGAAAAAATTGTGTGCCTATTTCCATGTTTGAAGAGCAGCATTTGAGCATCTTCGGAAAGCTGAGTAGACAGAAGTCTGGTAGGAAGTAGTAGTGAGACCTAAACTGAGAATCTTAATTACTTTTCCTGCTGATGTGATAAAGTTCCATGACAAAGGCAACTTAAGAATAAAGGCCTTCTTGTGAGCCACAGTTCAAGAATACTGTCCCTCATGGAGGGGGAGTCAAGAGAGCAGGAACTTGAACAGCTGGTCACATGGTAATCACAATGAAGAAGCAGAGAATTTAAATGAATGCTGCTGCCCCCTTCTTCATTTATACAGTCCCGGACTCCAACTAGGGGATGATGCTACCCACAGCAGCCAAGGCTTATTTATTCAGTTAATGCAATAAAGAGAGTCTTCCAAAGGCATGCCCAGAGTGATTCTAATTTTTCTTTAGTAGACAGTTAGCATTAACAATCACAGTGGGATATGTTGGATATTTGTTTCCAGAGGTTAAATAATCATGATGAATTTCTATATTTGTTTACTGTCTCTCAGTTGCCATAGAGTCTTCCTAAAAGTTCAAAGTGTACAGCGAAGGAGAAAAGTGACACAGATGCAGGCATGGTGTGCCCACGACCTAGTAGTTCATTTCTTTATGGCTTGCTTGAGTCCTGGTAGGTAATTTCCATGTAAGAGCACTTATCTCTGGTCACATTCAATTCTATCACTTAGGCTAATGGAACCCTGTTTTCATGCACAATTGTACCTCAGGGAGATCATGCAATGCCTTCACACAAATCTAGGGACACTTCATGCATTTTTGTGAAAGGTATATGATTCACTTTTTAAAACTTTGATTTATTTTAACTTTTATATTCATGTGTGTATGTATGGTCTCAAATATGCTACCATGTATGGATGCAGGTCAGAGGATGGCTTTTGTAGTCGGTGCCTAGTGAACACTTTTTGAAGCAGGTTCTGTCTTGTTTCTGTTGATGTTTTACCCTCTAGACCAGTTGGCCAGAGAACTTCCAGGTGACTTTTCTCTTTCTGCCTCCCACTCACAGTAGAAGTACAGATATTACAGATTCCTGTCACTGCATCTAGCTTTGTATGAGTCCTCCAGGGATCAAACTTGGCTTGTCAGGCTTTTACAGCTAGCACGTTTACCTGATGATCCATCTCTGTGACTGTGGGTCTGTGATTCTTTGATCAAGATATCCTGGTTTTGTTTCAGAATGTCAGGGATTTGTGCTGCAAATATGGTAATGAGTAGTGCAATAAACTTGATGTCTTTCCTCAACATCCTGATACCATAGGTGCTCTGAAAACAAGAGGGAGAGTTGCTTTCACTATAACCTATACCTGCAATGGCATAATTTTATGTTCTGAGTCCTATCCCCAAAGTGAATGTGATCTTTATAGTCTTCTAATATGAATTTTGAGTATTGGTTCCAGGTATGGAATATAGTCTTTCCTGATAAAAGAGACCTAGTAGATCTTATACCTCCTTGATTACAATATAAAGCACAAGATGCAATAGTTTAACTTTTATTTAGATAGGAAATACAGACATCTTGCTGTTATGGCAGCCTCTTAGATCTTCAAAGGATTTAGTTGTCTCACTCTGAAACTCATGTGTTCACTGAAGGAATTAGTAATGTCAGCTATGTTCTGGACACATTGTTCAACTGGCACAATGTCATTGTAGTGGCTGGACATGATATAATGAGGGGTAGGAAGATGGTACAGTAATATGAGACAATATTATGAAAATTCTATTATAACTGACAAAAATTTATACATACATTATTCTATAGTACAATGTAGAATGCTTACATGTTGTTGTTTCAGACCCTTGTATATGATAAGAATGAAAAAGATTTTTCAATCAAGCAGCAGTTGCATTACCTATAACAGGAATCTCGATAATTAACTTTAGCAAAAATGATCCCTTTGGCATGATAACAGCTGGGTGTGGAGTTGAAACAGTCTATTGTCTCTTTCCAGGAGCAATGTGATTTCTGCAGTGCTATATTGTTTCTTGAATCAGTGAATTCCAGTCCTCAAACCCTGGGTCGGGAATCAAGATTATTTCATTATGGAGTCTGCTTGCCAAGTCGTCTCTCATCCACTTTGCCTTCTATGTTTTTTTTTTTTTTTTTGGTAAAAGTTGAATGTCACCTTTGGTGGTGCTTGCCAAGTCATCTGTCATCCACTTTGCCTTCTATTTTTTTTTTTTTTGGTAAAAGTTGAATGTCACCTTTGGTAGTGGCCCTACTATTTTGTCCCTACTTGTACCATACTCACATAACCAGACTCATGACTCCTAGTGAATTAGTTACTCATCCTTTTTAACTTTGCCATTTTTGTGATAATTTTACTCACCTGGCTTCTAGCTTCTGAATGCCATAATATATTTATTTAATACTTTTATTGAAATAATTTATGCTTTCTGCCACTAGCAATAACCCATTTCAGTTTCACTGAAATATAGGGGAGGAGCTTTCTTTTTTCAAGTACTTCCAGGAAGCAAGTTTCAATTTTGTAATTGTAATTCCTTAGGCTATTCCTCTTCTTTTTTTATTGTATTGAGAGGATAGCTGTAAAGAAGTGTTCCCTTTGATTAATTTCCAGATAATACATTTTGTATATACCTTTACATGAAATAATTTCCACCACCTAATGTATTATGGGAATTGTTTTAATTTATTTCTTTTCTGATTATTTATTGCATTATAATATATTTAGAATGTTCCCTGAAATCTAATGCAACCATAACAATAGTAACATCATTAATAAATGATTAATAGTAATTAATATTTTGTGGCAGATTTTTTAATTCATTAGTTTACTGTATATGTTTTATTTATATATATAAATGCAGTAAACCCTTCTTCCACTCCTAGTATAAGATATAAAGAAGAAAAAGAGACTTGGAGACTTACCTAAACACTCTGCAGCTTACATGAATGTTCGGAGACACTGTAGCTTGTGGATCACTGCCCTGAATCCTCCTGTGCATTGTGTATATTGTTAAGAAAACTCAATGTTGAAATTTTCTTCTGTCGAAGTTATTACAAAAGGCAAGATCCAAATGCCAGTCAAATAATTGGCTCTATATTAAGTATCTTTCAGTGTTATTCTTTCCGGACGTGCGGTCTTTTCACAGCTCATTACATCCTATCTTTTTTCTTCTCTTTTTAAATTAATATCTTTCTGAGCCCAGAGCTGAACTCACTCAAGTCAAAAGTTATGAAAAAGCATAATGGGGTTTTCATTAGAAGCTGTGTTTCCAGCAAGTCATTTAAATGAAGGAGTTGATCATTTAAAGCACAAAAACGAATAGATCATTTTGAACAATAAGAAAGAATAAGTTAAGTTTAAATGATTTCCTTGACCTTTGTAGTCATTCAAACTTCTCTGAAGACTCATAGGCTGTTGGGCTATAATCAAGAGGTATAACTTCACAAGTGACCATTTTCCACCTCTCTTGTACAACCCACCAAAAGAGCTGCTTATTTCTATTGAGTTGGTTCTGAAAATGTCATTTACTCTGATTTACAAAGGCATACTTCTTGTTTTCCCATCATTAAAAAATACTTAAAGTTAATCCGGGAATACTTGGCAAATAAAGGAAACTGAAACGACTCTTGGTTATAATATCCTTGGGCACGCATTTAACTTTGTGAGAGTTTCCTGTCTGGTTCAATCTCTTCACACCTAAATCAGGATGTAAATTGTCACTGCTGACATTCTAAGTAAAAGAAGATGCACAAGACTGCAACTAGAATCCCAGCTTCCCAAATACAAAGCATTCTCTCCTTCTTCCCACTTCTGAGACTGCTGTAATGCAATGTCCATGCTTATACACCCATACAATACTACACAATGCTCTCCTTCACACATGCTGAAACACAGTAATATGTGTACACATGTGTGCACACATGATACACTTATGTTTGCATACAAATAACGATGTCAACAAGAGCATTCATTCCTAAGATAGCACACTGTATACTTACATGTATGCACATACTAAGAAAAATCTCAGACAAGGAGAATGTGGACTCTTTTCAGGATTCAACCCTGACCTCTACCTCTGTTTCTCAAAGGAAACCTGAAGGAGTCCATTGACTTCCACTCTTAGCCTCATTAACCTCTTTTTAGCTCCAATGGAGACAGAGTGCAGGACTCTGTGGCTCACCCCCATTGAAGTCAGGATAAAAAATCCAATGGGAGATGACTTCCCCAGAGGCATCTTATTGTTATTCTTCATCAACACTTTGCTGCTTTTGTTTGATGAACTAGGACTTGAACTAGAACTAGAACTAAGATTTTGCAGTCTTCCTTGGTGCACACTTCTTAGGAGTCACATGGTTGAAATGAAGCTTTACAAGAGCAGCACTTAGAATCCTTCCTCCCTTTCTTCAGGAGTACTTCCGGAGCTCGGCCCAGTGAATGGCTGTGGAGCTCAGCATCTGCTTCCATCAGTTCCTGGATGAAGGTTCTGTGATGACAACTAGGGTAGTCACCAATCTGATTACAGTAGATGAGTCAGGGGGTCAAGGTGATGATGGAGCAACCCACAGAGACAGCTGACCTGAGCTCATGGGAATCTGCATGGGACCTACCTAATCCCTCTGTTTCTGTATGACAGTTGTGTCACTTGGTCTGTTTGTAAGGCTTCCATCAGTGCCATCAGAACCTGTCCCTGCCACTTAGCTGGCTTTTAGGAACCTGTTTCCTATGCTGGATTACCTGGCCCAGTCTTTATGCAGGGGGGAGGAGCTTGGTCCTACTTCAACTTAATGTGTCACCCTTTACTCAAGGTCATGGGAGTCCTGACCCTTTATGAATGGAGATGGAAGAAAAGTTGATGGGGAGAGGAGTATGAAAGTAGGGGGGAGGGAATGGGAGGAGAGAAGGGAGAGTAAACAGTGATTGATATGTAAAATAATTTTTAAACAAGTTAATTAAATTAAAAAAACAAACTACACATTTGCTTATATCTGGCATAATAGGAGCATCCCAGTTTATGCAATTTTAAGTTTCTGTTATTGATGAATTGCATTTAGTTGTAATCTTACCATTAACAAGTCATGTGAGACTGTACTGTGGGACAGTAGTCTTGTACCCTTTAAAGATTAGTCACTTGTATTGGTTTAATAAAATGTTATTTGGCCAATTAGCTCAGGCTTCTTATTAACTAACTCTTACACCTTAAATTAACCCATAATTCTTGTCTGTATTAGCCACATGGCTTGGTACCTACCTTTTATCAGTAAAGCATTCTCATCTTGCTTCCTCTGTACCTGGGTGACAACAGAATACTGAGCCTTTCCTCTTTGCAGAATGTTCCTGGTCTGGTCACCCCACCTATGCTTCCTGCCTGGCTACTCACTCTTATTCAGCTGCTGGATTCAGTTCCCTGCCCCACTTGTGCAGAGGAGTGCGATCTGGGAGTCTACCCCTAAGTAAAGAACCCTTTATTATACTCAATTCTAAGCTAGTGTTGGACTACTTTATAATGTTCATCTACAGGAATGTGCAGGTTTCTGCATACCTAACTCTACAAGGGTGTCTTTGTTGCCTCTAGAGGCTTTTCTTTGGAGAGATTTTTCTGAATCTGTGTATCATTTGAGTTGTCAATATATACACTAACTTTTTAATGTTGTTTTTGGTAGGAGGAGAAGCAGTACGTGGTATTTTTGAATTATGTCTTGACAAGGACCAGAATGTGAGATGTTTGTTGTGCTTTTGTCCTCATCTATATTTTGTTTCCCTTCCCTCTTTACTAATTTAATTTTAGGGCAGTTTGTAAATTAAAGAATAGTTGAGAACTTAGCATAGAAAGTTCTCAAGAAACTCTCCATGTTATTTTCTCTTATTGGTAGTAGTATAAATACAATTGTTAAGGCCAAGGCACAGTTATCATGCATCTAACAAAATATAAAATGCATTCAGATGCCTCTTGTCTCTCCTCAATATCTTTCCCATTTGCTGGGAATGCATCTTAAAGTTCTCCTGATTTTCAGTCAGAATATTTGAGGCAGTTTTTGATACTTTGCTTTGGATATCTTTTAGTTTATATCTATATATATATATTTATTTTATATTTTGGAGCATAACCATTAACTTTTGCATTTATTTGTTTATTTTTTAATCCAAAATATCCAGTCTTGCCTACTGAGAACCCTTTCAAATTTGCTTCTTGGACATACAGCTGTTAGTATGAGAGTTGGTGTTTGGTTGATTAAATGCATCCTTACTTTCTGAGTCTACATATGATCCATCTTGCCTCATCTCTAGAATTAGCCATACCTTCAAGCAGCCCCATTCCCCATCTTGGAAAATAGTTTTAAAAAAAAAAATATATGGTTTCTGAGTGAGCCTGTTGCTTTAGAGAGATGTTTGTTTCAGGTCCTTGTATAATTTCTCACATTAAATTTTCATATGTCGCCATGCTTATAGGAGACTAAACGTGAGTCTTTACTGATATTACTAATTCATATCATCAGTGCATGTGCTGCTTTTGCCAGTCTTCCGCCTGTGTCACCTTCAGCCCTCATTCAAGTGCAAAACCTGAATCTCATTCCAAGACAAGGTAAACACGTAGATTTTAAGCATTCTCAATACAAGAAAACTGATAAATATGAGAGGTAATCTATATGTTGTTTCACTTGACCCTCCTGAATTGTGCAGCTCTTTTAAAACATTCTGTTATATGTGATACACACAGGATATACAATTTCTATCTTTCAATAAAATTAATTGATAAGAGTTCCTGCTACCACCATTCATCTACTTAATTTCCAGTTCCTGGACATACACAGGATGACATGTGGTATGTTGATCTACAACTGAGGGAACAATTTTATGTACCAGAATATCAGACTGAATGCAGTTACATTGTATACAAACACAATGAGATTTTCAGTATGCTATTAACAAGTTAGATAAGAAAGATTTTGTATTATTGCTTAAATTTATATTGTGAGGTTGTCAATTTTAAGTTTTATTACACTGTTTTTATCTTATATTGTCACATGTACTTTGCTTTGTGATTTTAAATATATTTCCTTTTTTATTTTTATAAGTGTTCTTTGCATAAATGATTACTGCATTTTTCAGATAAATTACATACAACTATATAGTTCATATTTTGGTTTATAATAATTGAGTTTACTATGTATACAACAAGCCAAAGTAAAAGAACAACCAGCAAATGACAGATGACAGAGAGATTGATGAAAAACAGGTAGATGACAGAGAAAGACCAGATAGATGATGGATGACAGATCTCTCTCTCTCATACACACACACACGTGATAGTGAGATATCAAAGCATTATTAAATTGGGTATTCAAAACATTCAGCAAAAATCAACTGGGAAAGCCCCTTCAATGCAGTCAGGTGCAGTTCCCAACATAGAGAGTCACAGGCAGAGAAGAGTAACCTACTTCATGAGGTTTCCAATTAAAAGAACAAATGAATGCAGAAAAGTGACATCACAAAATCGGGGGCTTTCAAACATCCTGCAAAAACACACCGAGGAAGCTCCAGTAAGGCAGCTGGCTGGAGTTCTCTATAGATTCCCAGGCAGGTAAGTGTCGCTGTAGGTGAAGCTCCTGTGTAAAAGAGCAAACAACAGATAGAAATATCATCAACAAATCTAGAGCTCATAGAATCCAGCAGAAACTAACAAGACACATGGAGGCAGTCAGCTGAGATTGACAATTGAGCTTCTGCTCCATGGTTGAGCTTCTATGGCTGGTTGTCCTCTTCTCTCAGCAAGCACATTCATGGCACAGAATAAACCACAGTGATATTTGTTTGGAAATGGTTCATCTCCCAGCTGCTTTTATGGATTCAGCATTTTACTCAGTGTTTTTGCCAGTCTTTCCTCCCTGCCATGGAGTTGATAGTGGTATCTCTTCCCCAGCCAAGGGGTTTTGGAGGACTCTTGACAAAAATGCATGGGTCTGAAGGAGGGTAGAAAACTACACTTCTGGGTCTGAAATGAGGTAGTGCACAAGTGTCTGAGTTATCTACAAAAGCAAATGACAATTTATTAATATAATCATCTAGATTTCAACTTACCATAGAATCTGTGTAGTCTTTGCCATATGACCCTTTCTACATTACACAATTTTCTCCAAACATACACAAACTGTGCTTGGTGGTGACTCAAACCCAAAGTTCTTAATTTTTATATCAAAATACTGGTAAATACTTTATATAATTTGTAATTCTTTTACTAGAAAAATATGCATGTGCACATATGCACAAAGATGTACTCAAATATTTTAAGTCCACATACAGCAGGTACCCAAATCCAGATCATTCTCTTTACTTCACTAATAAGAAATATTTTCTAATTCAGAGCAATTGATTGATCTTATATTATGCAACATGAAAGTTGAGTCATTATACAATAATTAACTATTAGAATAACAGTTAATAATGATTTACATTTCCCCCTAACCCTAATGGATGCTTTGAAACTTATTACAAATGACCATAGAAAATATCTATTATATTCTAGACGTAAGAAAGATTCCATGGGCTGGAAAAACAGTTCAGTAAGTAACTAAGTACTTGTGCAAGAATGAAATTAAATAACCAACGTACAAATAAAAGTTGGATATAGTCATGAGTTGGCTTGTAATGCCAGTAATATGGATAGAGACAAAAGACTGCTGGGACTTGCTCCAGTCTCAAGAAAATGCAAGAAGGAGATACAGCACACTCAAGGTCAGAACTCTATGCATGTATAATACTATAGTTCATACTTTTGGTTTAGATTGAGTTTATTAAACACTCAACAAGTAAAAGTCCAAGAATAAATAACAAAAAATAAATGACAGATGGATACATTGTTTTTCTGTTAGAGTCTAGTCTTTGCTGCTCACAAATATTCAAAAATTTTTGTTTTGACGACTCAATGTGAGTCTGGAAGAAAGCATGTTTGTATGCTTACCCATTCTTTGTGTGTTTATATGTGCATATATGTATTTCTGAAGTCCTAGTGACATGCAATCTTAAGGGACTAGCCAAAAACACTGTAAAATAGGAAACACTAAAATAATTAAGGTACATATTATTAACTTTGATTAAAAATACAAAAGTCAAAATGCTTTATTAAAACTACTTGATAACTCTCATGTTCCCATATTTAATAAGATTTTATTCTGTCAGTAATCCTGTGTTTGCTCTACTATAGTGAAACTTTTTATTATTATAGTATTAGGAAGATTTCAATGAACTTGTGTATTTACTTTTTAAAAAGTAATGATTAAAGCATTTTCTATAGTGTTCTATTCCATAAAATAATAAGTACTTTAGAATGATTTATAAACCCATCCTTCAGGAAAGTTATTTATATTTTTTTGTGTATTTAGAGTAATTAAATAATTCAAATTTTCCCATTCTTATGTCTTAGATGAACTACCCTTAACTTGTTTTATGAGCAGAGTGCATATGGCTTTATTAAAGAATACATCCTTTGAGAAAAATGTGCATTACGGAAGGAGTGGGAGCTGAAATTAAAAATTACCCCCACACACTTTTTTTTCTACAATTTTGATTAATTTTAATCTCAGGCTGGTCTTGAACTCACTAGATAACTAAGGATGATCTTGAACTTCTTATCATCTTGCGCCAACTACCAAAGTTGTAGGCTTACAGTATGCGCAACCATGGTCAGTTTATGCAGTGGTTGCCCAGGCTTTATTATGTGCTAGGCAAATACTCTACCAATTGAGTTATACTCCCATTCCTAATACTACCTTCTGCCAAATATTTTGGGTCAGTTGGGCCCTGTGGTATCAGAATGATTGATGGCTGAGACAGTGAAACTGTGATGGGCAGTCAAGCAGAGGCCTTCCATGAATCTGCAAAGGGCTTCTAACTGAAACATGAAGGAACAGGAAGGTGCATTTTCTCCTTCTATTTTCTTCTTCTTCTTTTTTTAACTTCAATCTATTAAGTTAAGTATCCATATGTGTTCATTAGTATTTACTGCAAACTAATCACTTCACAGTTTGACATGTATACTGGTGAAGAGGCAGCTTCAGGAGTTAGGGATTACAATCAATGTATGCAGTTTAAAGCTGAGTTCTACAGGGAGAATGTGTAGTGCAAAGAGCCCTTCAGACAACAGGGCACCAGCATCCTTTAGCCACCATACGCAGTGTGCTTCTATGCCAAGAGATGTCTATTGAATGCATTTTAATTCTACCAGAGTTGTACAAATTTAATTTTCCCACTAGCATCATCTGAGTTGAAATTTACTGATGTGTGTGTGTCTGTGTCTGTGTGTATACCCACAAATTTTTGTGTTCTCTCTTTCCACCATTATGGTCCTGGGAATCAAACTCAGATCCTTTGTCTTGACGACAGGCTCCTTTACATGCTAAAACATCTCCCAGGCAGAATATGTATCTCTCATATATATGATCATCATATATATGTTTTATATATTTCATATAAATATCATACATATGTTTTAAGGATATCATATATATACAGCATATATATGAGAATATATGAGCTATATATTTAATATATATATCACATATATGTTTTTATATATCTCATATATATGTTTTAAGGATATCATATATATATACAGAATATATAGCTCATATATATGATATAAAAATACTAAATTGCTTTGCATCTTTTATGCTTTTTCATAAATGTGTATTGCAAATATGACAACTTGATTAAATTCTTACATATATCTAAAAGACAACACATAGAAATGAGAAAATTAAAAAAACATAAACCAGATTGAATGACAAAAACATAAGTCAATGGAATGGTTAAAATTAATTAAGCAAATTTAAAAAAAAACATGTTAACTCACTCTGTACAAATAAAATTTACAGACTAGTGAGGGAGAAGTTGAAAGGAAGTGAGCTATTTTTTACAGATAATTCTGGGTCATCCTCATAAAACAGGGTGACATTTTCAGACTCCTGCAAGAAATGCCTTCTTTATGGCCTGCTAACAGCTATATGTTGATTTTCTCAATAAGTTGTGTTGCTAAATAGTCTTAATTAAGATAAAGTCAAATGATCTTTATCTTTTTTGAAAAAAAATCATCCATAAGTTCATGTAATTTATTTTTATGCTTAGAACAAGATATTTAAAACATTCTCAAGGACATTATGTCTTCCGGCTTTAAAATATCAAGTAATTATCAAATCAATGATCATTTGGGAGAAAGTAATGAAGTATGGAAAATAACCACTTCAAATTATATAAATCATTAAAACTGATGTCATTAAGAAGCCATTTAAAGAGTGAGGGTGTTAAATGTCTTCAAAGTTTGATAAAAACTGAAATCATATTCTAAAGTAAATTTTAAGGAAATATACTTATGTCTTTATACTTAATCTGTTATTGAATTATTTTTCTTCTTGAAATTACTTGATTAAATAAATAAGCTTCAAAAATGTACACAAAACAGATTTTATTTCTGTCAATTTTTTTTGACAAATATGTATTTCAAGTATTATGAGGGATAAATTCTTTCCAGTGTGTTTATATCATTATAGAAGAGACTTTAAAATGAAGCTTTCACTTCCATCTTTTTATCTGAGTCTTAGAGTTATTTGGAAATTATCATTGATATTTGTTATATTTTTGATTGTGAGCCTAGCCTTTAGCTGCTCGGCCATCTCTCCAGCCCTCATTGATACTTATTGATAAAGGAAAATCTCTTACTCTTTTTTTGGAATCTTTCCTTGTTAATTATGCAAAATTAATTAGCATGAACTTATCTGGTATACTTCCAGCACAGAAAATTTTGGATTTGATCTATGAGCATTTATTTTATTCACCAGTTTTGATTATTTTCTTTTATTGAGACTTAATAGACTGGCCTTGAACTCAATATGTAGCATATAATGATCTTGAGTTTAGGATCCTCCATCATCAATCTCCTGTGTGCTGCAATTTCAGGGATGTGTTACCAACACACTAGGTTTTTATTTATTATAGGAGATTGAATTCAGGGTTTCATGTATGCTAAGTAAACACTCTAGTACATGAAGTACACACTCAGTCCCATTTTTTATCTTTGAAACTAATTTTCCTTAGCAATTTCTTATCTCCATATGCTTACATTTGTGTACACACACAAACACAGAATCAGGACTTCACCATGGTGTTGTGTCATTCCTTATTGGTCCCTTTGTTCTGTTATCATACCCATGGTACCTGTTCCTCACCCTATCCACAGTGAAACCACAAGACCTTGAAGACCAAAGACCCAATGTAGATTGTGCAGTGCTTAAGGAACATGTTAGCCTTGTACAAGACCAAGTATAGAAGAACTTCTCACCAGTGTGTAGAGTTTACATGTCAGTTCCTCTGAAAAAGCTTCAGGGGTCATCTTGAATTCTAAGTTGTGTAGAAAGTGAAAACTGTCAAAGATGAAACCAAGTGTCCTCTTCTTTACACACAACCTGGGCAATTCTAGTTCAATCTATTGTCTAGACGTTGGCACAGTTTTGTAAATGTTTTGTGCACATCCCACATGAAATCATATGTACATATTCCTCTTCATATTCCTTGCCTGAATGTGAATCTTTATGATTTATGTACTAATTATAGTATAGGTATACATATTCATGTCTAAATATGTTTTTGTCATATATATGTGTATATAGCCTCACACTAATATTTATATATTGTATACACAAATATATACATATTACCATTTTCTTTATTTCTCTCCCTCCCTCTCCCTCTCTCTCTCTCTCTCTCTCTTTCTCTCTCTCTCTTTCTCTCTCTTGCTCTTTTAGTTAGGGTTTCTCTGTGTAGCCCGGTTGTCCCAGAACTTCTGTAGACCAGGCTGGCCTGAAAGTAGGAAACTCTGACTCTGCCTTCCAAGTACTGGGATTAAAGGTATGCACCACCAACACCCTGTTATAGATTACTGTTTTTTGCATTGTTGAAGTATTGAAATGAATGATGCAGCAAAAACTAAGAGATACAAAGCTGCTATTTCAGTTATCACATTCCAAGAATTATGAAAGCATTTTACCCAGACCCATTGTTACAATTATGATAAATTTAAGTCAAATGATCATAAATTAACGCTATTTCAAGAAGCAAACAAAATGCTCCTGGCTGTTCTTTGACTACTTGACCAGAAGGTAACTGATATGGAGGAGGCAAATCATCCTTAGGTTTCTTTCCAAATCTTAATTTTTCAATTGTGAACATATTTAATACCTCCAAAAGAAAACTGAAGTCTACCCTTTAATAGTTATTGTTTGGCTCTAATTATTAGAATATTAATTATTAGATTGCACTCCCAATTGAAGTTTACTGTGCTTTTGTCTTGGCAAACAGAGAGAAGAGTGTCCTACTGTACAAGAGTTACCCTGCTTCTAAAATGGGTGACAAGAAGGGTGAGGATGCACAGGCCCATGTGCATGTGGAGGCCACAGGCCAACTTCAGAGTCTTTTTACCGCTGCTCCACCTTTTTCTTAATATAGTTAAGATATAATTGTTCATTAATTTAGCTAGAATGACTGGCATCAGGTCCCCAGGATCCTCCTGTATCCCACTCATGATCCCTGATATTAAGGAACGCATCACCACACCTGGCTTTTTCTGTGGGTGCTGGGGAATCTGAATTTAGGTTCCTATGCAAGCACTTTATTGACTGAGTCAAGTCCCCAGCCTGCCTACTTTAGCCAAAACAACATACTTCACATTCCGAAGATGAATGAAACCAAAGAATGGTACTTGGAATTCTCTTTCTGTCTGCTTGGGTATTAGGAATGAGAGTCAGGACATTTGGGGCAGGATAACCATTGGCTAACAACTGCCTTAGCCATAGATGTAGTTGTGAAAGTACTCAGGCTTCCTTTTTTGGCTCCAAGCACACCCTAGGGCAAATGTAAGAAATCAGTCTCCAAGGTCAACCTCTAAGGGCTCTCTGCATTCTCCATGCACAGCTTAACTTCTGATTCGGCTTAGGCCCTGTTCCCTTTCCTTGTCTCATTCATGGAACTCTGTCTTGGCTTGTCTGTATCACTAAAGTGTGGTCTGCGTTGTTTCTGATAATCGCTCTTGACAAGCTCATTCTACCTTGCTGTTGGAGGGTATCCCTCATGCCTCCCAGCCTGAAGAAGTGCCTAATGTAATTCCCTCACAAGCATCCTAAGGCCTGGGGTGCTAGTACTAGCATCTATCTATACCTAAGAGGAAGTTGACAAAATGCATTCTACCTCTTGCCACACATGGTGGATGAAGGAGCAAGGAATAACTGAGTAAATGCTTGGTAGATGGCAGCCACAATATTAAAATGAATCATCCATACATTGTTAAACATTAGGGCTGCCTGAATAGATATGAGGTCTGGTTATTTTCTGATACCAGGTCATTGAGCTTGAAGTTCCTGGTTAAGAGCAGGAAAATTGTGTTTGCTCCTACTTTCATACTGGATGGGTTTCATTGCATTCCACCTTCTGAAGTTCAGTTTGGCAACTCCTTTGGATCCTTGTTTCACTAATTGAATACAAGCCAGCACTGACTTTCCTAAAGTCCTTGTACAGCTTCCTTAGGGTTCCCTTTCCCTCTCATTCTCTTGGTCTGCTTTCTCTGTGCTGTAGTTGAATTATCTAGATGTTATTTTTAGAACAAGAGTTGTAACACTCTCTTGCCCAAAAGCTTTCAATAAATTTTCATCAGGTACAGGAAAAGACACACCTTATATTTCAATAATCCTATAATTAATCATCCAAACAAGGATAATTCAGAGAACAAAAGAGAAAGTTATTAAAAATACACCAACTGCTTCTGTCTCCTGAGTCCTTGGATTAAAGGAGTGTGCTACCATTCCCTAGCACTCCCAGAGTCCAACTGAACGGAGGGAGGAGCGATAATTTTTTTTTTTTTTGGTATACGTACAGAAACAGCTGACCTGAGCTAATGGGAGTTCATTGACTCCAGACTGAGAGCAGTGAAACCTGTATAGGCCCAAATCAGGCTGTCTGAATGTGGATGACAGTTGTGTGTCTAGGGCTGGCTATGGGACAAAGATTTATCCCTAATGCTTGAACTGTTTTTTGTTTTGTTTTGTTTTTTGCACTCATTCTCTTTGGAGGAATACCTTGCTCAGCCTAGATATGTATGGAGAGTTTTGGTTATGCCTCAAAGTGATATGCCAAACTTTGTTGACTCCCTATGGGAAGTCTTACCCTCTCTGAAGATTGGATGAGGGGTGGGGTGGGTGGAAGGTAGAGGGAGAGTGAGGATGGGAGGGAGAGGGAAGTCGGATTGGTATATAAATTGAGCAAAGACTTTTTAAAAAATAAATAAATGAAAAAGAAAAAAGAATGTTGTCAAGATAAGACAAACTGATGTGAACTTGGTGTTTCAGTCAACTGCCACAAAATACCCAAGATAATCAATTTTGAAATAGTCAAAGTTTGTTTCAGACCATGTTCAGTTGATGTTATTACCTTTATGTTTGCTGTGAGGCAGCATTTCATGGTAGCAACATGTGGGGGACAAAGATCTTCAAGTATAGTTGAAAACTGACAAGACAAGACAGAGTCCTATAATTCCTTTTGAAGGCATTCTCCTCAATGACATAAGGACCTCCCACTAGACCACATGACTAACAGAAGCCACCACTTCTGAACAGGTCCATGGAACGAGATCCAGCCTTTCAATTGTGGCCTGTCAGAAGACATATAAGATCCATACTGAAATACTTGGAGTTTCCAGGGTAGACTGGCACATTTGTTTTTGCCATCTGTAGGCTCATCAAATTCCAAACCCGTGGGTTTGTTTTTCTGAACCCTGGAAATTTGAGCATTTTCCTCGTTGGGGTCTGTACAGTGGTTGAAATAGCATCCCCACAAAGCTCCACTCCCATACTTCATTTACATCTTGTTACTTTGCTTCTTCATCTTCTTATACCCCCTGAACTATCTGACACCCATGACCTGGCTTCTACAACTTCCTTGGATCCAATTATAGTATATTTCTACCATGACCTACAAGTTCCCTCTGTCATTTATTCCAAGTGATCGACACAACTCAACTATTTAAATTTTCTTAGTGAAATACTAAGCTTCACACCTTGAAATTATCTTATAATTTTCACACATATGTTCTCTCCTTGCCCATGGTGTTAGTGAATTGCCTTTCTCCTGAGAGTACCAGCTTGGCTGACACCTTCCCAATGATAGGCAATTTTTATTGCCATCATCTGTGATACCATGCTGAAATGGTTTATAGTGATTATCAATTTGAAAATATCCAGAATCATCTTCGGGACAAATGTCCAGGAAATGTCTATGGGAAAATTTTTTATTAGAATTGAAGTAGGAAGTTCCAGCCTAAATGTATATTGTTGACAGAGGTTTCTGTCCTGCCCCGTCCCACTGTCGTTCAGTCCCAAAGAAATACACAGGGGTCTACATTAATCATAAACTGGTTGGTCTAGTAGCTCAGCCTTCTTATTAACTCTTACATCCTACATAATTCTTGTCTGAGTCAGCCACATAGCATGGCACCCTTTTTATCCATGAGGTAATCTCATCTTGCTTCCTCTGGGTGTGGGTTAAGACTTCAGACTGAGACTTTCCTCTTCCCAGAACTCTCCTGTTCTCATTGCCCCACTTCTACTTCCTGCCTGGTTGCCCCACCTCTACTTCCTGCCTGGCTACTGGCCTATCAGTGTTTTATTAAAAACAATACAAGTAACAGGGTACAAGACCACTGTCCCACAACAGTATATGGCAACATTCTGTGGGTTGTGGTCTGAATACACAGGAAAGGAGATGGGAAGACAGGAGAAGAGAGGAAGAGAAGAAGAGAGGAAAAGAGAAGAGAGGGGGAGAGAGAGAGGCAGACAGAGACAGAGAGAAACAGAGAGAGACAGAGACAGAACACTATGTGAGACCCAGCGTTCATCATTGCTTTCTGAGCACGGACACAATGTGACTAGCCAGCTTCTTCCCTTTGCTGTCATGCCTTTCTCATCTACTGTCATGTCACGGCCAGCAGAATGGAACGATCCCCTCAGCCTGTAAACCCTTGCACTCTTAAGTTGCTTTTTGTCAGTTACTTGTTTACAGAAACTAGAAAAGTAAACAATTGACATAGTTTGATCTCAGAACTCCTAGCAAAGCTGTCTACATTTTACCTCTCATCATATGATGCAAAGTTCAACCTCCTTTACACCTAGAATACGTACCTGAAAACGTTGCCATAACAAAATATTAATATAGTACTTATGAATTGTTTGGCATAATGTAAAGTCCATTGCCTGTGCCAAAGAGCATCAGCTATTCTATTTATCAATAATATTATTTCATTAGACATCTGATGAATGGATAAATGGAAAAGATTAGTTACATGTCATTTGAGTCTCATCTGGCATATTTGAATTTTATATGCAACAGAAAATTAGCAGACAGTAAAATAGGTCTATAGAAAGACTCTGTGGTTTAAAGACACTAAGGGAAATGTTATCCTGAGGTTCATCTGTGGGCCAGTGAATTGTAGACATGCTAGAGAAGAATTATCCAACGGTACCCTAACATGTTATTTTGTCCACAACTTTCCTCAAGAAAACAATACTAATTTAAATTTATGTCACTCATGTAGTAATGAGGGACGGGTCGCGTTTCCGGTGCCCGGTTAGTTTATACCCAGAATAATTACACAGAAACTGTATTCATTGAAATACTGCCTGGCCCATTAGCTCTAGTCTCTTATTGGCTAACTCTTACATATTTGTTTAACCCATTTCTAATAATCTGTGTGTCACCACAAGTCGTGGCTTACTGGGAAAGATTCAGCGTGTCTGACCTGGCAGCTTTATGGCAGGCGGCTCTTTCTGACTCTGCCTTCTCTATCCCAGAATTCCATTCTGTCTATTCCCCCCACCTAAGGGCTGCCCTATCAAAAGGCCAAAGCAGTCTCTTTACTCAACCAATAAAAGCAACAAAAATACAGGACCTCCTACACCTGTATTCTTAACTAAATAAATCCCACTATTTTTTAAACTAATTTTATTCACTTATTGTACATGCTGACAGCAGTTTCTCCTTCCCCTTCTCCTACCATTTCTAGCCCCCACCTCATCTACCCTTCCCCAATCCACTCCCCCTTTCTTTCTGTTCAGAAAGGAGTGGGACTTCCATCATTGTTAACAATGTCCATGCAAGTTGAGGTAGGACTGAGCCCCTCCCCATGTGTTAGGGCTAAGCAAGGCAATCCAGTATAAGGAATAGGTTCCCAAAAGCCAGCCAAGGAGTTAGGGACAGTTCCTGTTCACACTGCTAGGAGTTCCACAAATAGGCCAAGCTACTCAACTGTCATACATATATAGAGGGCCTATGTAGGCTCCTAGCTATCAGTTCAGACTCTGATCTCCTATGAGTTTAGTTTAATTGGTGTTCACACAGAATAATTATATATAGTTAAGTAGGAAGACAAGGTAATATATACCCAAATTTTTTGGTTGTTCAGATAAGGCCACTTTTCTGAATTTCCCTACACCCTGCACAGATTTTGTTACTATCATTTAACATTCCCAAATTTGACTGAAATTGTGAGAACTGAAAAATATCAATCATTATTTTATATTCAGAAACTTTGTAGCAATAACTTTACTGAAATGAATGGGTAGATGGTTGAGAATATGGATGGATGGATGGATGAGTTCATGGAAGAATATATGAGACTATAGATGGATAGAAGAATGGATGGGTACATAGTTACATTAGTTGGGTAGGCTTGTTTATAAATGAACTTATGGGTATGAAGTTGGATGGGCAGGATAGGTATATGCGTATATATGAATGTATGTATGTATGTATGTATGAAGGGAGGATCGCTGTTGAAGGGGGTGTGCAAATGAAAATAGGTTGTATCCTATCTTACTGAATTTCATGTGGCTAATACTTTAGCCACGACTTCATCACAAATTCCTTCATGTGAGGAGATAATTTTGATATCCTCACAGAAAGTCTTGAAAACTTGACAAGTGCTGGAAAGGTGAGCATGGTTCGAAAAGTCAACGGTGATGTTGAAAAGTGTCTGGGTTCTCTATTGTTAAGTTCCAGAACTTTGAAAACAGAGGTAGTCTCTTTATATACACCCTGGTGTGCACAAAAGTCATTTTCCAGACTTGATGCTGCAACATACTGTTCTGGCAGTCATGATGTTAAGGGCTTCTTTATCTGTTCTTCATACACTCACTCTTGCAGGTGGCTATTAAGCTGGCAATGGAAAGGTAAGTACTTTATTGCAGATGGCAGTTAGCAAGCAGTCCGATAGCTTGAAGCTTTTCCTTGCAATGGAACATGAGTAGTGACCCCAGGGGTGCCCTACAGGATTTCAAAGGAGCCATTTCAGGGATCAGTGGCAGCTCCATTACTGTTTTCATGGTTAATCAATGGAGCACACACGGTGACCATTCACGGTTCCCAGACACATGCCTGAATCCACCAGTGTCAGCTGCAGAGAGGGCTTTCTCGGGAGGAAAGATGGGTTTGAAAACCAACTGAAGAAAGAGGCAGCAGTGCTTAGTAAATTTTCCTACACCATGGAGAGGAAGCCATAGCTCAGCATGTTTTACTTCAGTACCCAGGGAAGATTAACACAGAATTGATGATATGCTTGGTAACTACTTCTGCTTGTCTTGGTGTGGCTGAACTATGCACATGTCATATTCAGAAATAAAGAGCCTTGTTTTACAGAATAAAAAGTCAATGAAACCATAACCAAGGTACATTTCGAATGTTACAGAGAATGTAAGTTTTAGAAATTCTCCTAGTCTTGCATTCATTTGGAAAGTAAGTCCTAGTGTTAATTACACTAAAGAAAAATAAAAGAAAAATAAAAATAAAACAAATATAAGCAAACAGAATTTAAATTCTACCTTTTTTATTTTTGTTACTATATAATTTACTTGATAATTAATACCCAATTTTCTATTATATAGAGAATACCACAAAGAATTACATAGAGAATGAGATTTGCAATATAATTGGTTTTGGAAATTTGTAACTCTGTTCTTCAGAATCTAACACAAAATAATACTCACAATGTTTTCTAATAATATATGTCTAGTATTTGTGCACATTTTCTGCAGTGATTTAAGCTTTACTCCTATATTTTTATGTTTGATTTCTCTTATACTGAAATTAAACTTTTGGATAGTATTTGAGCAAGAAGTTAGGACATGTCTATTTCTGAGACACTCATAGGGAGAGTTTAAATTTGTTTTGATAATATCATAATTTATTTAAGTGAAATTTTTGCATTTGTCTACTTAGATAAATGCAATAATATTTAAAATATTTAGACCTCAAATGCATATCCAGCATACACAGATATAATGTATTATTCTATAAGTTTCTAGAAAGACTTGATGAGAGATCACTTCTATGATACATGTGCTCAGGTTATATCCATTTAGTGGGAGAATAGTAATAGTTTCACCCCTGGGGACTATGATCTACCCACCCATGGATTCTTGTACATATTTACAGTACCAGGCATGTGTTTCCTCCTAGGGAGTGAGTCTTATAGTCTATCAACTGGAACTCATATGGTTCACAGCTGGATAAGGCTATTGACCCATCCATCCCTCACCAAAAAATCCTGTATAACATATTATGGTATTATTAAAACTAGAAGATGGACCTCATCGAGATTTCTATAGGAGCCATTTTTCATGAATCTAGAAATAAAACTTGTTTTGAAACACCCATTACACATATGTTCTACATAGTCATGGGGACTAAGTTTCTTTTTTTTTTTGAAATGCATGAAACATGGAAACACTAAAGATATATTACTCTATCAGTAAGACAGGGCTATTAATAAAATTGTATGCATATATTCACATATTCTCTATACAAAGATTTTATGAATTATTTAAAAGTGATATATTTGCCTTGAAACCTCAGCGACTTCACATCTCACTCGATTAGTTGTTCATTCTCACAAGTGTCCTGTGATCTCCTCACACAGTGTTCTGCTGGACAAAGACTGTATCCTTAGTGCTTCTTTCTTGCATTTCTGCCAATTTCACCTGCAGAAACCTTCAAGGTATAAGGAGTAAGATGTGATGAGAATCACATCCCATTTTTGAGCCTCAATTAGAAGGCATAGGCCTCAACTTCTATCTTTGGGTATCACTATTTCTTCACCCGATTGTTCCACACTAAGGCTGGGACATATAACTGAATATGGTACTACTTTGTGAGTACTGGCAATTGCCACATTCTATAAATGGTTGATAGTTCTAAATTGAGCCTAATGGTCTATGTGACTTTGCTGAACAAACAAATACTTAGAAAGCTCATTAGAAAATGGCACAACAACTCCATAGTGATACCTTTTCTTGTTTTATTTATACCACTGACTTGCTTGCTTATGTCTTTCTCCCTACTTTATTATAATGGGAATCATTCTAGGCTGAGAAAAGATGCGACATACCTTTAATCCTAGTACTCGTGAAACTGACAAAGGTTCATGATATTGTGCCAGACTAGATTATACAGTGAGTTCCAGGCTAGTCTTTGCTACATAACAAGCCTTTGTATCAACAAAAAAGCAAACACAATGCCACAATTTTGATGAATTCATGTAATTTGCTTCACACTGCTCTAAATGTCTTTCTAAGAAATCACATCAGATTTATTGTTGGATTCACAGCAAACTGTACTTGGAAATGGCCATCAGGGAAGATCCCGAAAAATACACAAAATACTCAGATGTTCTGATGCAAATATTAATTATGTAATTTGAACCTCACTAGATTCTGTACACAGACCCCTTGGTAGCACTTGGGGAGTTTCTACCCATGCTACTGGAGCATGGTTTACATCAGCCAGGTTGGACTCTCATCTGGCAGAGCTTCCAGGATCTTCATTACTAAGTTCCATCAATGACCATATCTATATGGCTGTCTAATATAATGTCTGTCTAATGTAACTGAGAAAACTGAGATTAGAACAAAAACCCGTTTTGCCACTCAAGTTTACAGAAAAGGAGCCCTCTAGAAGGCAGGAAAATGTCTATGAGAACTTATATTACTGCTACATTTGGAGGAAATAACTTTTGTCTTATTTTGCTTCTTTGTTTCTGTTCTGTTGCCTCTTGGAGGAGAGCCTGCTCAGGGAAAACAAAATTTATCTTTTAGCCCCAAATCTCACTTCAATGTGACTTGGGGGATTTCCTTACCAACTTGTCCTGTTATCTTGGAGACTCGTAGCTGCCCATAGAGGAAGCATCAGTAGGCAGCTATACCGAAGGAGGCACCTGCACATCCCATGTTAACTCTTCGCTTGTCAATCCTTCATCATCCCTGCTTCTTGCACAAAGATGATGATTGTCATGAACGATGATAAGGATAGAGCACTGAGAGTTAACATAAGAGCTCTAAGATTTAATTATAATTTGACTTATCTCTAGTGGGTCTCTATGACACAGATTTAAATGTGTGATGATTTCAGGGTTGGAATTTCAGAGAAAATCTTGCAAAGATTTCATGTTGGAACACACCTGCTTTGGATTAAACCACTTCAAAGACTTATTACCTCAAATCAGGAAAGGAACAACAAACCAAAAGTTTCTATTCTTAGTTCTCACCGTCTTTTATTTTTTTAATATTAGCTTCACCAGAGGAATTAAAGCAGAATCCCAGGACAAGGACATGGATATTGATGGTTATATCAATATATAATGGATAGGATGTCTTGGTTACCTTTAAAGCATATTGGGAGGGTGGTCTCAGAGAAGTTTTACTGGAACTACCAGCCTTGAGTTGAAGGACATTCCTCCAGAGACCTCCAGTCAGGTGTGGATCCTGACCTCTGTTGAGTCTCATCAGTTAAACTGATTATCTGACACAAGAAAAAAAATTCTTATGGCTGATATTCTAGCATGCTCTTTGGGGGTTAGATCCTGGTCAACCTACTTTAGATCATAGTGTGAAATCATGTCCCCTGTCCAATAAAGTCAGCTCTCTAGCTACATTTGGTCTGCCTAACTTCATTTGTGCATTTTGTTTTAGCTTTAAGCTATGTTGGAAAGACCTTGGTATATTTTCTGTCTTTTTTTTGGTCTGTCTCTCACATTTTCTGTTTCATGAGTTGCTAGCAGTATGCAAACACATAACCAAGCTATTCTCACTATCTTTCCCCATAGCTGCCAACTTCCTGCACCCCACTTTATACACTGTGACTGGTTAGTTGACTCTAGAAATATGGGCTCTGCCAGCTCTTCCAGTTAGTATGTAGGAAGCTTTAGAAAGGGGATGAGACCACATCCCTGCACCTAGAGTTCTTCTGGTGGGAGTGGGGCTCCTCTAGTCTCCATTTATCCCTCTATTTTTTTTTTTTTACAGATACCACCTTTCTTTACTCCAATAAGCTTTAAGGTTCTAGTGGTCCCAAATGATTTAGTTACATGTCTTTACTGCATTGTACTCTGTTGCATTATACTAAACATGTTCAGTTCTGGTAAATATCCACTTTATTAGCAATTTAAGTTTTTTGTATACTAATTTGTATAAATTTTACCTCAGTGTAATCTGGTATACAAATGTGAAATAAGTAAAAAAATACTCAAAACAGTGTAGGAAATGAGAAAACAATGTGATCATCACCTAGTTTCTAAAATTCTCACCTGGTAGCAATGCATTGGGTGGTGCCATTGGCACTAGGAGACAATGTTTTAAAGAGAGCTTCAGATTCCTATGTTTCGATTGCCTTCTTGGCTACTTGACAGGTGCTTCTGTTCCACTGCAGGGTGGTGACCATTAAAGATACTTCACATGGCAACTTGCATAAGGCAATTCAGGGAGAGTGTAAATAACGTTAAGTGTGGCTGATCTGCTTTTATTTATCTACTGCTTTGTCCACTTACTGAGAAAGTTTTTATACATTTAAGATTATCAGGATCTAAAACACATTTATGGCCTAGAGAGATAGATGACTCAGAAGTTAAGATTAAGCACATACCGCCCTTGCAGAGGACCTGAGCTGAGCTTCCAGACTCCAGTTCAGATGGCTCACAATTGCCTACAACTCCAGTTTCAGCAGATCTAGAGAACTCTTCTGGCCTCTGCAAGCACTGAACCCACATTTGCTAATACCACTACACAGACATGTATATATACACATAATTAAAAAGAAATAAATCTTTCAAAATGATATAAAATATGTTTATTTGCCCTGACAATTCTTGGTTGTGGTTTAATGTTTTTCAATATTTATTGATAAGGAAGAGAATCAAATTTCCCTTAGTCTTTTTTAACTTTAGAAGACACATATTTGTGTACATTTAGGTATTTAGAGAAATATGTTAGTTTGTAAGATAAGGTGTTGTGTTAAAACAAAGACAGTAATTTTGTAAAAAAATATTCAGTGGTACTACCATATTAGTCAGATTTCTTTTTCTATGAAACTAAGTACTGGATATAGACACTTTGAAGGGTTTTTAGTTTATGCAGTTTCGGAGGCTAAAATCCCGGATGGCCTAGCACAGGTGTTGTGGAAGAGGCTACCCATGGCTACATCACCTCATGGCATGTATACCAATGGCCAAGTGTTTGCAAGAGAAAGGTACCAGTGATGGTATCTGAAGCACAAATTAGTATCCAACCATCCATATGAGGGTATCCAGCAATCTCTGTACCTGTCCCTAGGCCCATTACTTACACGTCTCATATCAAATACCAATGCCCTGGGACCAAGCCTCAAGGTTTCCTCAGTGGATGCTAGGAGAAGGTTCACAACATCTAAACCATAACAGAAACTTAATTCCCAAATCTACCCACATGAATACTTAGAATGGCTATGCATAGACCACTAACTCCAGCTTTGTGGGTGGATGGAGGTAAGAGGATTGCTGAGACTTGCTCACCCCAAGTTACACTTTAAGTTCAGTCATGGATTTGTTTCCAAGGAATGAAGTAGAGGGTTATAGAGCAAGAAACTCAGTATCCTCTTCTGGTCTCATCTGCATACATACCAAATACATTAAATATATATTCTCTCTCTCTCTGTCTCTCTCCCTGTCTCTGTCTCTGTCTCTCTCTCTCTCTCATACACACACACACAAATTGATATATTTCCATAATGATTTAAATATAAATTACAGTTACCAGCAAATTCATTTTGAGAGGAAAAAGAGCAAGAATCACATTTTCCTTTCCTGCTAGTTATTACATATTTTGCTGAAGGCTATGTTGTATGGTTTCACATACATGCTGAAATCAGCAAAAGAAAAATTCTAATAATTAATTTTACATGCATGATTAAAGAAATTGAGTTCTACAAACCTATAGATTCTAAAACTTAATGAACTGAAGTCAAAGTATGTTTTGCAAGAATAAATAATTTAAAATAGAGGAGTAAAACATAAATACACTCTTCTCTAACAATTTGTTAGAGAATTCCTAGAGGCTTTCAAGATAGTATTCAATAATTCCATGAAAAAAATAAATTCTACCTTTTCATCAAGCTTTTCAATTATAGTCTCTCATTTACATGTTAGCAGAAAATCTCTTACTACTGCTTGTCATTATTCTCAGCACTCTTTTTGAAAATAAATTAAATATTTTTATTTGCAAAACAGTTACTTCATTTAAGTATAATCAAACATTAGCATATTTAATCACCTAAAATAAAAATTTCTCTTCCTAATGATAAGGTAACTTTTTACCTATGCCATATTTGTTCACATAGTTTCTTCAGTTTTTTTTTTCCTTATATATCTTTAGAATGATAATGAACAGCCAATTGAGTTCAAGTTATTGCCTGGATATTTAATACAAAGACGTATTCTGATTTCAGCTAGACACTACAACATTCAGATCAATATCTAGCACTTATTCCATTTATGAACCAATTATTTAGTTCTTAATTTTGATATGTAAACCCATCTGTGACACTTGCCCCAGCTATGAAGCTCAGTAGAATTGATTACTTCCATCTTTGCATCCTATGTTTGGCTGTGAGATACCTAAATCAATTCTAAATATTTTGAGCAGAAATGGAAGTTATTAGTAAAGCCAGATGGGTTCTTGCTACAACTTACCATTGAGTGTTTCACTGTTGATTCCCCCCTTTTAATTGTTTTTATTGAGCTATATATTTTTCTTCACTCCCCTTTCTCCCTCCTCCTCTCTTTCTATCCTCTCCCATAATCACTGTTGATTCTTGATCCTATGCCTATCACCAGTGATCTCAGCTTCACAGAAGATATGGCAGTCACTTTTACCAGTCTCTCTGTGCCTCTCTCTATGCCTTTAGTACTACAAACGATGCCCCACTGACTTACTTGGGATAAGATCCAACAGTGTAATCATTGGTGAGTAGGGAGAAGAAATAACCTCTCTTGGGCTTTAGTGAGTGAGTCTTCGCTTTTTATTTATTAAAACCAGCAAGCAACCAAACAGACAAACAAGCAAAAAGACAAAGAAATGTATTTACCCACTAGAATTTACGCTAGCTTATAGTGACAGAAGTTCAAATTTGTGCCAAACACTCATATAACCTTATTTATGAACTTAAACTATTGTTTTTCTCTATTACCAAGCTGGCCACACAATTCACCCCTTTCCCTAGGACAAATAAAATGTCATATCTCTGTTGACAGAGGTTTCTGTCCTGCCTGGTTCCATAGCCATTCAGTCACAAAGAAACACACAGAGGCCTATATTAATTATAAACTGGTTGCCCTATTAGCTCAGGCTTTCTTATTAACTAATTCTTACATCTTACATTAACCCATAATTCTTGTCTATGTTAGCCACATGGCTTGGTACCTTTTACCTTGCTTCATCTCTTTCTGGTTGAGGACTTCAGACTCGGCCTTTCCTCTTCCCAGAATTCTCCAGTTCTGGTTGCCCTGCCTATACTTCCTTCCTGGCTACTGGCCAATCAGCATTTTATTAAGCCAGTACAACTGACAAACCTTTACAGGGTACAAGACCATTGTCCCGCAGCATGTCTCTGTGGACATTTATTACTCCTTTAGTGCCACATATAGGTTGAATTATTACCAATATATTTTATATAGAGTGCCAGTAGCCAGGCAGGAACAAGTATAGCATACATTTGTGAGATTGCATAAAAGCAATGATTAAATATTAACATTCTGATTTTCATATAATGCTGTCAGATCACAAGAGATCCCAATATTGTCCCCTTTTCATCATGACCCAACAATAAATCTATCTGCCTTTGTTTTCATGAGCTTTCCAGATCTTAGGAACATGTTTTTCATAAAATAATGCAAATTTGTATTATTGATGATTTTAGTATTAATATTATAAATTTATCATCTCTGGGGGGATGCTCCAGGGGAAGTAGCATATGCTGGAGTCATGCACCATGGGATGCTTGTGAAGTTCTGTTAGGGCTGTCAGGTGACTCGTCTGTTTGGGTTACCTCAGATGGGAAAAGAGAGAGAAAATACCCACCAAAGTGAACCAAACTCTTAAAGTCAAGATATTTACTAAACTAACCATACTTTCTAAACCACAGCATTGAAAGCAGATTAAATTTTGATTTAGCCACCTTCATATTGCTGTTTCAACAGGAATAAGCAGTTGTCACAGACTTCTTCCTCCTTCCACAGGGTTCCTTCCTGAGACAAACTTGAAATCAGTACATTTCTAGAACTCTGACCTTGGTTAACATACTTCAAGGATGGAGGAGGGTATAATAATTAATTGGAAAATCATAATAAGACCGGGGGAGGGGCTCACCATAATTCTATATTCTCTTTTCTCTTGGTAATAACCGGCCTGCAGAGAACTAAAAATATACTTTGTCTCCTTGAACCTACCAATTTCACTTTGATGTCCACAGTGTCAGCCATACTTGCTATGCCAGTCATGGGAGAGAGGTGATTTCAGTGTTCAGTTAGGTCCGGAAGTACTCAAACACAGCTGCTGGTGAAATCCATCCTGCACACGTAGAGAAATTATTGTTTCCTTCTCTAGTTACTCTTTTGCATATTAATTTATTCAGAACACAGGTAAGGTCTGTTGTAACACATTAGGACTTATTGAAGAATCTATTCAAGATGCTAGGCAACATTGGTGAGAGAGTGTTGGGACTAGCTTAGCTCTATTGTGTGACACTGGCAAAAAGCTGATGCTGCTTACAGAAACTGTGTCTCTGTGCAGGCAATGATACAGCCCGGGAAAACTGTGGTCTTACAGAGGACTGAAAGTAGTCTGATGTGGTCTGCAGGTTTTCCCTTTTAACCGTGCAAGAAGATCATGATTATCCATTTTTAAAGGAATGAATTTTATTTTGTTTTATATATATGATTGCTTTCCTGAATGTATGTATGTGAAACACATGCATACCTGGTTCGCAAAAGAGGGGATCAGATCAATGCCCTGAAACTGGAGTTATGGATGGTTTTCAACCACCATGTTGGTACTAGGACTGGACCCAGGTCCTAATGCAAAAACAATTGCTTTTAACTACTGAGCCACATCTTCAGCCATGATATTCTTATCAATAATCCCTGTGGAAAGCAGGAGATGAAGGATTTTCTTGGCGGTCTGGGGCATGATGAGAAGGTTTGCAGAAGGCTATAGATTTGTCTACTTATAAGTCAATTGCCCACATTCTTACGCAGGCAGGTGGAGGAGCATCATTGATCCCCCTCTGTTTTCCCTTATCAGTGATTTCTTCAGCTTCAGGGACCACACTTCAAAGATTCTTAGATTTCAAAAGACTAAGACATGTAGAAAGGAAAGTGTCTCACTTGTATTTTTAGGAAAAAACTCCTCCTAGCTCTGGCATGCAAGACATAGATATGAAATTAGCAAGACGTGTGTGTACACGCATGTGTGTGTGTGCATGTTGAACATGGGCTATGTGTGTGCTGTGCATGTATGCTATGTGTATGAGTATATGTGAACACAATACAAGATTCTCAGAACACTCACACATCAGAGAACAGCTTACTAGCATGATCTAGTGTGCGCAAGGGAACTACAACCACATATTCTCCTTTTGTGACATCTGCCTGGTTACTACAGAAAACAGAAATGATGTTTGCCCAACTAAAAATGTGGCGGAAGATATGACAGCTGATAATTATAAGGGGAAATATGATTTCTTTTAAGATTAATAATTTAGGAAAATAATTCCCTAAATGCAAAGTATTACTTTCTTGCAGTAATCAAACAAATATTAGTTGTTCTTCAACATAGTATTAACATCATTTAGAAATATTCAAACTGGTGAAAAAGACACGTTAAGTGTCCTTCTGAATCTGAGAAGAGTAATAAAGATGTGGAATGCAAAAATCTAAAACTACAGGAACAGATGTGGGGGAAGTCTTTAATTGCAATGCTTAACCATTAAGAACAAGCCACTCACCCTAAGTCTGAAGAGGGCAAACAAGGATTCTTCACAGTTTTTCTTTCTCATCTGTGGAAAATTGAAAAGACAAAGTTAATAACTGATTCCATCAACCTACCTTGAAATTGTTATTCTTGAATCAAACATTAAAATTTTATAATATTCTTTAGGTCAGCTTAAGAATTACCCCAGTGGCTTGCATATGTATGCCTGCCAATCAACCAAAATGCATTTGTTTATTTGTTTGTTTTTAAACTGTGATAAAGGACCCTTTCAAAGTACTTAGTATGCATATGTATATGCTTTGACCCTTTATCTGTATTTGTGATGATGATTATATGCCTATCAAATGTGAGAGAAATCAGCAGTGCAAATATAACTGAGAGTCTTAGAACACGGCTGTCAGCAAGTTAAGGAGCATTATTGAGCAGGCACAGTTGTCTGAATGCATTAAACTGTAAGTGGATCAAAGTAGAGAATATTTCATGAGGATTTACTTCTTAAGAAGCTCATGTGAAAAGCTGAGTTATTTCCCCAACCCCCCAAAAACCTGCTGTGTTTGCACTGAAAGTTCTCTTATGTGCATTTGTTGAAAATCACAGGATGGTATAGACAAAAGTTCCTGTCCTGCCCCGTCCCTCAGCCATTTAGTCCCAAAGAAACACACAGAGGCTTATATTAATAATAAACTGTTAAGTCTGTTAGCTTAGGCTTATTATTAACTAGCTCTTACAACTTAAATTTACCCATAATTCTTAACTATGTTTAGCCACGTGGTTTGGTAACTTTCCTTAGTAAGACATTCTCATCTTGCTTCCTCTTCTCTGGATGATGACTGCATCTCTGCCTTTCCTCGTCCCAGAATTCTCCTAGTCTGGTTGCCCTGCCTATAATTCCTACCTGGTTACTGGCCAATCAACATTTTATTAAACCAATACAAGTGACAAATTTTTACAGTGTACAAGAACATTATCCCAATCTAATCTTCTTTGTTTAGTTTTTTTTCCCTGATCATCATTCATAATAACCTGTAACCAACACTCTAAACAGACACAAATATCCACAATCCATTTTTTTTGGGAATGTGGGCATATTTTCCAGGCTACTTCCTGCTGATTTGGGGTGCTGATAATCTTATGGGGACCCAAAGAAAATTTAGGATTATGATTGAGTCTTGACTGGAGCTTTCTATGAGGTTGAATCATCTCAGCCTCTTGAAGCATCTTGAAGCTGTTCTGGTTGTAGAACTCAGAGGAAACTGCAACAGAGGTGCTCTAAAACATTAGATCATCTGGGCCATTCACTCCTATCAGAGAATTTTTTAGGGGTCTTCCTTGATCAAACCTTATTTTTCTTAAGCCAGAATGAATCCACAGCCTCTCATTTTTTTTTTTTTGGGAATCAAAAGCAAAACCTCTTTTCCAAAGTAATATATTTTTGACTTAAATTTTGAAGCCAAGTCATTTTCAAAATATAGAAGTTGACAAGAAAAAAAGGATGATACAGATATGATAGGAAAAGGGGTAGAATCTACTTTGAAAAGAAAAAAGGAAGGATAGAGATAAAATGTAGCTTATTTAATCTACTTTTAGAAAGCAACTACTAGTTTTAAATATTTTACATTAGATTGGACTTTTTATACCATATACAAATTTTGTATATAGATACAAATTTGACATTAATTTTGTTAAAACAGACTGTACATATGTTTCTAATCTTGTTCAAGGTATTTTACCTATATAGTTCATTTAACAATGTAATATAAATTTATAGTCCTTGAAAGTTATTATTATCAACTCTTAACGATAATAAGGAAATACAGGTTAGTAATTAGTCACCTATTACAATCAAACTTGTGGTCACATTAGGAGTGTTTTCAAGGTCAAACAGAGATAGATTTTAAATAGATAGGCCATCTTCAAAGACTCCAGAGATCTATAGAATAAGGCATTTAAGATGTTTTAATAATATAGGTTCTTTTTTTCTTTTTTATGATAATGAGACATGTCTGCTCCTGGCAACTCCAATATACTCAAGAGAAGATGATGGGCACTGAAAAAACTCCAGATAGAGTTTGCTCTCTTTGTGGCAAAAGTAAGCCAAAGGGAAAGAAAATGACCTTGCCTTAACTGCTGACAATATGCTGTACTAATGGGACAAGCAGGACACAAAAGAGAGTGACTACCAAATCTTGCCCAGACAAGGTGGGACAATTCTTCAAAAACCCTGCTTCATAGAAAACTCTGTCAGATATTCTAGGCCTGTGTGCTGAAGATTGATTCCCCAATGTTGCAGAGGAACTTTGGGTGTCTATCCAGGGACCCATCTGCTTCTGTCATTTCTCAAATTTTTTGGAAAACACTTGCTTACACTTACTGTTTACTCAGTTATTCTTATTTTCTTCTCAGTCTCTGAGGTAGTTGAAGAATAGACAGTTAAAGTTTCCATGGTTTATGAGTCTCAGAAAAGAAATTTGCTAAAGAAATGTAAAGTATGTAAATGTAAAGGTTGAGAGATATTAAAACATAGTTTTGGAGGGTAATGCAAATTATGATAGAAAATAAATTAGGTACAAGACTTTGAACTCACCAAAACATGATAGATGTGGAGTATTTTCTCTGAATTTATCAAATGCAAATGGACTAGACATTGTTGATTTATTTATTGTTTGTATATTTTGTATATAGTTATTGTACTTATTTTATATACTTTTTGTATTAGTTATAGCCTTCCTTTTTTATTTTAGACAAAAATGGGAATTGTAGTAATATTTCATTTATATTTTAATAAATAAAGCTTGCCAAGTTCATACCATAAAATAATCATACTGGTCAGTCATACCGAACAGGTAGTCGTGGCACATACCTTTAATCCCTGTAGCCACACTAGTTAGCCATAGAGCCTGGATGGTAGTGGTACATGCCTTTAATCCCAGCACTAGAGAGGAATATAAAATGGGAAGAGACAGCTCTCAGTTCAGTCTTATGCTGAGGATTCATGGAGGCAGGATCGCTATTTCGGTTTACTTAGGTCTAAAGTGGAGGTAAGAACCAGTAAATGGCTGCTTTGCTTTTCTAATCTTCAGGTTGAGCCCCATTTTCTGTCTCTGGATTTTTATTATTCATGCTACAGGATGGCTCAGTTCAGGGGATTCACAAGGCATGGCTTTCCATAGGAGTTTAAGATTAGTGCTTAGACTCCTTAAGGCAGCACTATTTGCCTTATAAGACAAGTAGACAAAATACTGCTGCATTGTGGAGCATAGTTTCATTAATTGCAGTCAACTAGATTTTTTTTCTAATAGGGCCTCATGTAACCCAAGTTATCCTCAACTATACTATGTAGCTTAGGTTCACTTTGAACTTCTGACTCAACTGTCGCCACTTTTTGAAGGTTGTGATAACAGACACATGCCACTTCTCTGATTTTATGTGGTGCTGGAGATTGAAGCCAGATTTCCTGATACATTAGGTAATTTCTCTGCTAACTAGCCTATATTACTAGCTTTGTTATGCTTCTATAAGTAAAACACAGAAATTCAAACATTGAGGTACCCACGTGGTAGATTTCTTGCAATGATTTGTTGGATAGTCGTTCATTCATCCATTATTTTATTTTTGTTTGCCTCCTCCTCTGCCTCTTCTACTTCCTCCTTCTTTCACTGGAGGAGGACCCTTTCATGATTGGACTAGGTCATTTTTTTCTCTCCTTAGTTGAAAAAGGAAACATTCATCAAATGAACTGTGGCATGGAAGAGATATAGAGTACACTGGGGAATCCAGCTTCCCATAATCTCTGTTTCAGATATGTTTTCTATCTTGAGGGAGCAACATATGAGTAACAGAACACACAGACAGGAGTGCAAAAGTTATTCACTGTTTATGAAGTAAATCTGTTTGTCACAATGGTTTTTCTAAAATCTATACACAAAACAGATTCTTTGAACAGAGTATAAGTATTGTCTTTTCTTCGCAGAAGAAAGAGTATTCATTTTGTTTGTGTAATATGGTTGATTTAATCTTTGGCCTATTGATAAATAGGATGCAGAGTGGTGATCAACTCTGGACCTTTGGTGGAATTCTGAGATAGTATAGACATAGGACCTAGCATTGTAATCTGCATCAGCCACTGTGAACAAACATGACAGTTAGTGCCTACTGTTTGAATTCATTTCACCCAGCCTACATGAAGATAGTTGATACAGTTCCTTCTTGAGGCGAAGAGAGAGCTTGGGGGGAAAGTCACTTTAAAATACATGGACATAAACAGAGTGTAAAGCCCCCAGACTGTGAATATCACTCTTCTCTTCAATGAACTGTTCACATATTTTACATCACAAGATGTGCACAGGCTAATTGTCAAGCATTGAAGGAAATATTTATACAAGTAGACATTATCTCTTATAGTAAAAAAGAATCTATGAAAACATTTTAATGAAAACGTGGTGGGGGAACAGTTGTGATTCAAGGGCCATGGCCTATGATTTTGCTGTGGCTGAAAATTTCACAACAGATTTCCTAAATTTTCTTTTGTTCCTTAAAACTTTTGTATTAGCTTTGTATTAAGTTTTTAAAAATAAGATGTTAATACATCGTCATGCCCCTTTCCATTTCCTCCTTCAAATCCCTTCTATGATTCATCTTGACTGTCAACATCAGTGAGCTAATAAACACCTGAAATATCAGAAAAACATGACTCAGAGTATGTCAGTGAAGGTCTGCTAGGCTAACTAGAGGTGGAAAACCACTCTAAATACATCCAGCAGTACCTTTGTACTGGGCACCTATGAGACTAATAGAGGGAAATTGAGGCAGCCTCCCAGCACAGGTGTCCTTTCCCTCTGATTCCTGACCAGCGTTATGTAAACCACTCTATTCTACTGTGTGCCATCCTGTTCATAGGTGACTGTTCATGCAAAAAGAGCTATTTCTAGGATGCTTAGAAAAATGTAAAATTGACATTAAAGTTATTTATTATTATTGTGGAGTGTGTGTGTGAGAGCATGTATGTGTGTGAATGCATGTGTGTACATGGGTGTCAGTGTGAATGCAGCCACATGCATTTTACAGCATGTGTATAGAAGTCAGAAGAGAACTTTCAGGAGTCCAATCTTTCTTTCGACTGTGGCGTCTGGGGATCAAAGTTAAGCTATCAAACGTCTTTATCTCACTGATCCTGACATTTTAATATTTAAATATTTCTCTATTTTATACTGTGAGTAAGCAAACAGGTTTTGTTTTTGAAATAGAATCTCACTGTGTATCCCAGACTAGCCTTAAACTCAGGACACTACTCACTCAGCCTTCTTAGGACTGGGGTCACAAACGTGTCTGGATGCCTTAATAACATGGAGGTTTTGATGAGATCTTTTCCTCACTTTTCAGTGCATCCAAATATTAACAAGTAAGCAAAAATATGTAGAATTTATTTGTCCTATTTAATTAAAGTATGTTCAAGTACAAGTTACATATATTCAACCTATTCATAATACAGTGTGATAAATGTAGACAGTGCCCTTAATTTCATATTTGAACAAAGTGAGTGAGTAGACTTAAGCACACCAAGATGAAAATTGCATTGCTATAATGTGAAGTATGTAGAGGAATCTTCTCAGTCTTGTGTAAAGTAGTCAGTGTGTTTCACAGACACGATGACGGGAAAGGCTTCTTGAGAGAAGAGATGGTTCATTTTCATTACGTCATTGACTATGCAGACAAACCTACGTGTTGCCTACTTCAACTGTAATAATGTATAGTCTGCTTTCTTTTGTATAATGCAACTTAGTCCCAGTTTACATGACATTATTTTGTGAATGAAAGTCCTGTGTATGAATTTTAAATCTTATAATATATAATCGTATTTGTATACTGCTCTAGACTTCCAAGCATGATGTATTAAAATTTAAAAGTTCTCATAAAATTAAAACAAAAAACTAGTATGCATATATGTATATTTATAAAGCATACACACATACATACACATGAGAAGAAAATTTTCCTTTGCTACCAAAAAAGTATGCTTCTGCAAACGTAATTAAATACACCTTTTTGTAGCAAGCTGTATTTTTCTAAGACTGTCCACCAAATATTGTTTCCCAGAAATGCACTTAGCAAAGAAAGGAGGAAAGTAAAATGCATATGCAAAATAATAATTGATCATTTAAAATAAACCACATAAATGTTATACTGGCATATATAGGTGAGACAATTTTCAAGCTAGCAATATAATGAATTGTATCTATCCTTTTTGTATATTTGTAGTATGTGCCAATGTCTGTATCTATGTCTTTTCCAGAACAGTTCACCTATTTATTTATTCCACCGTGGAACTAGAGGTCTAGTATCTTATTGATATGATCACCAAACCTGTGATTATCATTTTATGATATTCTTTCTTGCTGTCTTCTATAATTATCAGGCTTTTATGAAACCTAGCAGACATAAGTAAAAAATGATACAAATCTAATGAAATAAGCACCTGCTGAAGGCCACCTAGCTGTGTAATCTTCAAGGTGACCTAGTAAAATTATTCTGCCCACACAAAGGTTTTTATTAGTTCCCATGTTATTAGCAAAGGTGTAAATAATTATATGGTAAATATCAGCTCATCATAGATAACAATGGCCTAATGAAGTGCTTCAATGATTCATATGTCTTTCCAAAGAACCCATACTGTAGGAACAACTTCAGAAATTCTAAAGTACAAGCTTTAATATGCCCTTTAAGAAATATGCAGTTTAGAATAATTTCATGTACTTTTTCAAAAGACTTCCATTATTTTTCCTATTTGAAGAGTGAAACTTTATATATATGTGAGTATCTTATACTGGGTTTTGTTAGAAGTGCCAGTACTGGAAAGAAAGAGTGAGGCACGAGGAGAAGAGACCAGAAAGCTTGAAGACAGACACAAAAAGACTTCTGGCAAGGCTGGCTTGACACTGCGTTCTAGGAAGTGAGTGTGAATGTCTTCTGCCAAAATCTATGTCACAGGAACTAGTTATTTACCTTGGGATTGCCCATCTGGTGGAAAGGAGGAGAGTTATGTATTCTCAAGTTTCCTTTTCTCTTTCAGACCCAAATTGTCCTCTCCAGAACATTAATGCCCCTGTGTTTCTGACCTGCATTACTGGACTTCTCATGGAGTCTCTGGGACTTGTACACAATGGTGGACTGTAGCGAAATGGATACTTCAGGGCTGGGCATAAGCATTCTGTCTTGCAGTAGAATAGATGTGATCACACCACCTGGCAGGACTGGGTCATTTTAAAAAGTGAAGAAGAGTTCTATTTTATTTTGTGGGAGTATTTTATGTGGGAGTATTTATGACTCCTGACGTCATAGTTTCTCAGATAGCAAACAGAAAAATACATCATAGTTTTAATTACATAGTTGGATGGGAAATCAGCAAATACAAAAAGTATTTCTCAGCATATCTTGTTGTACATAATAACATGCTCAATGAAGTGTTTCTTCTAAGTGCAAGTATATGAGGAAAAAATATAAAATCTATGAAAATTGATATATCAAATGAGTACATAGAATAGGACATACTACCAGCCATTAAAACAGAACAAAATAGCAGTATAAAATTTGTCAGTAATACTTTTTCTTCATAACTATTCTGATATAAAACCCAATATGGAAATTGAGAGCCCAGAGTCTTTTTCTTTCTGTTTCTCATATTAAGAACTAAAGGATGATAGAATAGCAAAGTCAGAAAATAAGTAAATACTTAACATGGGTGGCAGGAATTGCAAACTATTGTTAAATTTTAAAAGTTGACTCCAAAACTGAAGACACATCAAGAACATAGCCTTGTGAAAAAGAATGCCTATTCCAAAAATGTGGAATTTCAATTATGTGTAAAGAGATGAATACACACACACACACACACCCATACCCTTCCCCCCACATGTTTATTTCACAAAGGCTAGAAGAACGCATCAGATTCCTGGAGCTGAAGTTACAGAGGTTGTGAACTGCCACGTGGGTGCTAAACAGGGAGCCCAAATCCCTTGGAGGACCAGCCAGTTCTCTTCACAGCTGACTCATCTGTCAAGCCATTAATAAATATATTTTAATTAAAAAAATTACTACAATGTGTGGTGTGTGTGTGTGTAGGTGCCACATGTTGTACATACACATATATACATATGTACATGTATATATACATATATATATTATACACACATATTTGTCCTTATCTTCCATATAAACATTCTTCTCCATTTGAAATTATCCAGAATTTTTGAGAACCATTATTTATTCAATGATTGTCCAAGTCTCATTCATTTTGACTTCTATTTCTTTTGCATTTTCTTTTCCTTTATAAAACAACAGAGAATTGAGGATAGCCAAAAAACATAGTTTTAAAAAAGAAAGTTCTTTTAATATTTTCATAAAAATAAAAATATAAACTTGCTTTTTTTTTACTATAACTTTCAAAAATTGCCTTGCTTCCTTTACTCAGCGCTTTTGTTATCATTGCTGAAGCTCATGGCCTGAGGTTGCTTTGAACATTTTTGGCTTTCTTCATCCTTACTACCCAAAAAGCTTCAGTCGTAACAAGGACTTAACACTTGTGACAGATGTTTGATGGATGGATAAATAAGACAGACAGAAATGCATACTGCTGTGCAGAGACTGACGACACAATAGGAAGATATTAAGGCCACCATGGTAGAGGCACGGAGTTGTGTTTTTGCAAACTATCATAAATAATAAGAGCGATGAATGATGCAGAATGCTGAATGTGGTGAACTGTCAGAATGGGTTCTAAAAAAGTCATAGGACATAGAGAAGTGATGAATAGAGAGCTGGCATACATCATGTCTCATTTTTCTTGGTGATGTAGCTGTTTGGGGGACACTCAATACTCTTGTAAGTATCACTCAACCCATGTTCCCAGAAGCAATTCCTCAGCCATGTTCCTGTCTTCATCTCAGTAAATTCTGAGATTCACTAAGGTGGACTTGGATGGAATTGTTCTTTTTATCAGTTGTTGACTTTTCTGGGTTGTATAGACATTTACTTATGCCTCCCAGGAAGTGTTAACACAACCAGGAACCACAAATTTACAATTTTAAACTTCTCATTAATATCAAAGTGGCAGTGTCGTTTTCTTGATGCCACCAAACGACTTGATGTTCTTCACATTTCCAGAACATATGGGTTGGGATATTATACTTTACGTGTTCTGATCTCAGTGAATATCTCTCTGAAAATGGAAAATAGATCTAAGACATGTAGTTGAATCCCTATTTGTCTGCCAAAACTTTATTTAACATGTTTAGAATCTAAAACAACACATATAAATATGATTAGGAATTACTAAAAAAAAATGAAACATAATATATAAACATTTGTCTAGTCAGGGCATTGTACTGGATGCCATTATTTTTCTATACAATGAGATTTTTTTTCTTTTAGAAACCAATTTTTTATTGTACATTACTATTTTTGTGTTAGGAATTCACAGAAGTCCAGTTCCCTCCACTGCATATAGGCTTAAATAGCTTTGGTGACACAGTCATACAAGGTATCAAAGGCTTTTCTAGTTTAAACAATAGAATGAATCTTCCAGTAAGTAGGTACTTACTGGAATGTTGTTTTTCTTTTCTCTCTTTATTTACATATTATATTAAAAAACTATGGAATCAAAGTCATCTGGACATTCAGGAAAGGGTTCATTAGCAGTGTATGAGTAACTCCAAGATTCTGGTAAAGGGATTGTATTCTAGTGAAGCTAGTCTAGGCGCCTGAGCAGCAGGACTTCCATATGGACGCATGTGGGGCCTCTACTGCTGTTTGCAGACATATACCGTCTCATTTTTCTAAGATGTGAAAGGAACTTTGGGGCCTGGGGTGATGACTCTGTCAGCACGCTGCTTGCTGCAGCACATGCTAGCTAGTTTGTGAAAGCTCTCAAGCTACACATGGGAGCCTGAGTTTTGATTCCTAGCATCCATGTAGAAAGGCAGTGTTGTGGGCCTGTGATACCAGCATTGAAAAGATGGACACAGGAGGTTCTTGTCCAGTCTACACAATTAGCAAAAGGTCTTGAGAGTCACAGTCTGGAAAAAAATAGATTCATAAAAACAGTGAAAAACATCCAGAGTTGGCCGCTACAATCCATGCACATTCACCACACAGAAGCACATACTCAAACCCACAAACTTACAAAGCCATACCCCTCCACCCCCACCGAGAGAGGGGGGAGGGAAGGAGGGACAGAGGATTAAATTGTCTAATTTTGCCCTTTTGTTTATGTTAATCCTACTGCTTTATCCTTGATGAAAAAGTCAGGCTTTATATAGTATGGAATGGATTTTAAAGATTTATTTTCCTGTTTCTGTTGCTAAAACCCAACTGCTTTCAGAAGCAAATTATCATATCAAGAAGTGAATGGCTTAAATAAATGTTTTTATTGAAGTGACATGCAGTTTAAAATGGTGTCATTTGTGGAACATAGCTGTCTAATTTGCTGCTTTGTAGAAGAAGGTGACTGTCTCGGAAAAAACCAAGATGGCAGGTAAGGAACGCAAACATATTTACAGAAAACAAAGAAGCTGCCAAGTTTATGGGGCTCACTGACTACCAGGCAACATTGCTGGTGCAGTGCAAATTTGATCATTGGGGGTTAACTCCGTTGTATTTCTGTTGATTTCTCAGATAGTCCTCTTTCATCTTTCTCTCGTCAGATACCTTGTCAGTTATTGCCCACCAATTGCACTCCTTTTGGAACCAACTGCAGGTAATGAGATGCTGATTGGGGATTCTAGAATTCACTTGCTGATGATTATGTGTTATTTTAACAGGAGAATGACAATAATTTCCTGTAATGCCACTTGTTAAGGTAATTATGCTATAATTGCCTTATCAAGGTGTCATAGAGGAGAGGGAAGAAATTCCAGGATTTCACAGCAGCTGTCAGACTCCTTTAAGATTTTTCTTGAAACTGCATTGTCAGGCATGAACAAAAATCCCTTTTAAACCTCAGCATTATTGTTCTGAGTAGGGTAGGTGACCTGAAATAAGTTTTTTCAAGAGCTGAGTTTTAAAATTCTATTATTACAAAGACACGATGAATGTATAAACACAGACACACACACACACGAGGTCATGCATACATTGTATAAAATGTGTGTTTAAGAAGTTATCTGCTAATAAATTTAATAACATAAAACAGGGCATTTGCATCTATTCCAGAAGACCAAAAAATGTGATTGTAGCTAAAAATCTAAGGGAAAATGATGTTCTAGACTAGGAGATAAATTAGCTGCCTGTTTGAAATCAGAAGAGGATTGATTAGTAATGTATGAGTCACTCTGATGTTGATAAATGTTGCATGGAGGCTGCTTGTTGGTTCCCGGCCGCTTAGCCCGGAAACAATCACACAGAAACTGTATTATTTAAAACACTGCTTGGCCCATTAGTTCTAGCTTCTTATTGGCTAACTTTTACATCTTAATTTAACCCATCTCCATTAATCTGTGTATCTCCAGGTGGCTGTGGCTTATTGGGTAAAGTTCCCAGTGCCTGTCTCTGGCAGGGGCTACATGGCTTCTCTTTGACTCTACCCTTCTTTTTCCCAGCATTCAGCTTAGTTTTCTGTGCTTAGCTAAGTTCTGCCCTGCTGTAGGTACAAACCAGTTTCTTAATTCATTAATGGTAATCACAGCATACAGAGAGAAATCCCACATCAGATAAAGGGTACATACTCTGGAGAGCCTCAGGGTACCTGAAGAGCTGGAAGGTATTTAATACTGTGTACAAATAAGTTTATTAGTTCTAATTTTCTTAAATGTAAAAAAAAACTTTAGGGGCTGGACAGATTACTCAGTTCATGTAAGAGATCATGTAAGAATAATACATTCATCTATCATTACTGTAGTTGAAAATAGAACAAATTTATTCAGTAAATAATGTACATTGTTATAAAACATTATGCAATCCTGCTCCCAAACATAGGATATTTGAATGTTTCTCATATACACATTGAACCTAGAGTCTATTTGTAAGAGCATACAATTGCATGTGTAAAACCAAAATACACCGATGAAGCATAGTGAGCAGGAAGGGTGAAGATGAAGGGAGTGAAGGCAGATTGAGTGACAGTTGGTTGATAAAGTGGCATGTAAAAAGGCAATTTTTGTATTCAGACTAGAAGTTGGCAGAGTTTACTGTGTGATAAGCTGGTGGAAAGGTTTGTGCCGGTGTATTATTAAGTGGTTATCAACTGGGTTAGAGGTTGGGGCATGTGTCTACTTCTTTCAGCTCTAGGATACAATCTGTGCAGACCTTTGTAGGCCCTGCGCATGCTGTCTCAGTCTGTGCATTCTCATGTGCATCCATTCTGTTGATTTAGAGTGTCTTCTTCCCTTGATGTCATCCAGCCCCTTTGACTTTTACACACTTTCTGCTTCAGCTTCAGGAGGATTCCCTGAGCCCTGAGGAGAGGGATTACATTCTGTTTAGGGTTGAGCGTTCCCAAGGTTTCTCACTTTCTGTATGTCTGACTGTGATTTGTTCCCATCTGCTACAGGAGGAAGCGTCTCTGATGATGACTGAACAAGGCCCTGACATATGAATGTAGCAGAAGGTCATTAGGTGTAATTTTATTTCTGCTATTTTATTTTTAGAATAGTAGTATTTGGTTTTATTCTAGGTCCCTGGGCTATCTAGTCTCAGTTTCTTGATCACCCAAACAATGTCAGGTATGGGTTCTATCTTGTAGAGTGGGCCTTAAGTCAAAACAGATATTGATTAGCGACTCACACAAGCTTTGTGACATCATTGCTTTAGCATATCTTGCAGGTGGTATAGCATTGTGCATAAAGGATTTGTGCATGGCCTGGTGTTCACATTTCTCTTTTCATAGCATGTAGAGTACACTCCTGTATGAAGATGCTAGAATGCAGGGATGAAGGTTCTATTTAGTCACCCACTCGATTTCTCCATCTTCAATGTGTGGTATAGATGTTTTATTCAGCAATGGGCCTTGCTGGTTTGTGGAGAAAAGCCAATAGCCTAGGTTATTTGAGGGTTCCCATGGGACCCCTTTGGGCCAGTAACTCATCACTGTGTCCCAGACCCAGCCTGGGTGGACACTCCCTGCTCAACCATAGGCAACACCTTCCAGAAGTCCAAGTTGGCTACCCTGCACACCTTTCCCTTTCTCTGTTACCTCAGACCAATTTCCAGGGTCATCCCTAGGTTGTAACAGAATACCACGGTCAGCTTCCCCTCCACACATGCCATCCATGGATCCCTCTGACTATCCATTTTCCCAGCCTCCAAAACCAAAAAGCATTCCCCTGTGAAGACACCAGTCAAGCAGATGAGTAAAAAAGATGACACAAGGCCAACACTATGTCTGAAAATCCATAGAGCAAAGAGAAACCAAGGAATAAAACTCTCACCTAAGCAAGACAAACCCAGAAACAACCAAGACCTATATTAACCCCAAACCCAGATAAGAGCAAAATCAGTAACAGCCAGGGCAATGTCTCCACCAAAGCCTAGATATCCTACCACATATTCTGACACAACTGAAGCATAAGAAAAAGACCTTAAAATCCACTATATGATGATAACACAGTACCTTAAAGAGGAAATTAAAAAAAACCCTTAAAGAAAGCCAGGAAAGCACAAACAATTGGAGGAAATGAATAAATCCCTTAAAGAAATTTAGGAAAATACAAAAACAATATTTGGAGAGAATGAATAAATCCCTTATTTATTCAAGAAAAAACAAACAATTGAAGGAAACAAAGCTGATCAAGGCCTGAAAACAGAAATAGAAGCAATAAAGAAAACAAACAGGGAATCCTGGAAATAAAAAATTTAGAAATGCAAACAGAAACTACAAAGGCAAGCTTCACCAACATAATATAAGAAATGAAAGAAAGAATTTCAGGGAATGAAGATATGATAGAACAAATAATACTTTTGTTAAAAAAAAACTGTTGAATCGAAAATATTCCTGACATAAAACATCAAGGAACTCAGGGGCACTATGTAAACAACACGCCTAGGAATAACAAAAATAGAGAAAAGAGAATATCAGCTTAAATACCAAGAAATAGTTTTCAACAAAACTATAGAAGACAATTTTCCTAACGTAAATAAAGAGATACCTATCAAGGTACAAGAAGCACACTGACCACCAAATACACTGGACTAGAAAAGAAAGTCTCTTCAAAATATAATAATCAAAACACTAAACATACAGAACAAATAAAGAATATTAAAAACTGCAAAGGAGAAAGACTAAGTAACATATAAAGGCAGACCTATTAGAATAGCACCTGACTACTCTGCAGAGGTTCTAAAATCTAGAAGGGCTTGGATAGATGTCCTGCAGACATTAAGATACCACAGGTCCTAGTCCAGTTTACTATAACCAACAAAACTGTCAACCAATATAAATGAAGAAAATAAAATATTCCATGATAAAGTCATAAATTCAGTCCTACAGAAAGTTCTAGAAGGAAAAATTCCAGCCAAGAGGTTAACTACACACATAAAACACAAACAATAAATAATATCACATCATCAAAACAAAAATAAGGGAAGCATACACACGCACACTACCACTGATGTGGGATTCCTGTCTGTATGCTGTGAATACTATTGGTTAATAAAGAAACTGGCTTGACCTGATATGGTAGAAGAGCTAGAGAGGGGAAACTAAACTGAATGCTGGGAGAAAGAAGGGCAGAGTCAGGGAGAAACCATGGAGCTGCCACCAGAGACAGACATGCCGGAACCTTGCAGGCATGCCATGAGCCTCATGGTAAAATACAAAATACTGGAAATGGGTTAATTCTAGATGGAAGACCTAGCTAGCAATATGCTTAAGTGATTGGTCAAACAGTGATTTAAATAATACAGTTACTCTGTGGTTATTTTGTGGCTGAGCAGCAGGAACAAACAAATGGCTTCCTGCAACACTACCACCACTACCGCTACCATCACCAACAATGACAACAATAACAAGAAAATAACAGGAATTAACAACCATTTTTCATTGATATCTCTCAATATCAATGGCCTCAATTCTCCAATGAAAAGACACAGGTTAACAGAAAGGAGATAAAAACAGGACCAATCCTTTTGTTACATACAAGAAACACACCTCCATATCAAGGATAAACATTACTTCAGGGTAAAGGGTTGGAAAAAGATATTCCAAACAAATGGACCCAAGAAACAAGCTGGTGTAGCTTTTTAACAAAATAGACTTCAAACCAAAATTAATGCAAAGAGACTGGGAAGGACACTACAAAGCCAACCAAGGTAAAATCCACCAAGATGACATTTCAGTTCTTAACATCTATGCCCCAAACAGAAAGACATCCATCTTTTAAACAAAATAATACCACACCTTGAATCAGAATTAACTTTCACGTATTGATATATTGAGACTTCAACACCCAATTTTCACCAATTGCAAGCTATCCAGATGAAAACTAAATAGAGAAATGCTGGAGCTAACGGACTTTATAAACCAAATGGACCTAACTGATATTTACTGTACTTTTCACTCAAACCCAAAAGAAAATATCTTCTTCTCAGCACCTCACAGAACTTTCTCCAAAACTGACCACATACTCAGATACAAAACAATTCTCAATTGACACAAGAAAATAGAAACAACCCCCTTTATCCTGACTACCACAGATTAAAGCTTGACATCAACAGAAACAACAGAAAGCTTACAATCTTATGGAAAATGAACAATGCTCTGTTCAAAGAAAATGGGTCAAGACAGAAATAAACAAGTTAGAGACTTTCTAGAATTCAATGAAAATGGATGCACAACATATCCAAACTTGCAGAACACAAAGAAAGAAGCAGTGCTAAGAGGAAAGCTCATAGCACTAATGACCTACATAAAGAAGTTAGAGAGACATCATAGTGACAATGTAGCAGCACACCTGAAAGGTCAAAATCAAAAGAGGAGTAGATGGCAAGAAATAATTAAGCTGAGGGCTGAAATCAATAAAATAGAAAGAAAGAGAACAATATAAGGAAGCAATGAAACAATGAGTTGGTTCTTTAATAAAATCAATAATATAGACAAATCCTTATCCAAATTAACTAAAGAAAGAGACTATCCAAATGAATAAAATAAGAAATGAAAAGGGGTATAACAACTGCCCCTTAGGAAATTCAGATAATCATAAAGACATACTTTAAAAATCTATTCCACAAAATTGGAAATTCTAAACAAAAGAAATGAATATTTTTTTGGTAAATAGTACTTACCAAAAGCAATCAAGATGAGAAAAATAATTTAAATAGACCCATAACCCCTAGTGAAATAGAAGCAGTCACTAAAAGAAAAGATAAGCCAACCAGGACTAGATGACTTTAACACAGAAGTAAACCAGACTTTCAAAGAAGTGGTACTGCCAATATTCCTCAAATTATTCCACAAACTAGAACAGAAAGAACATTGTCCAGTTCATTTTACAAGGCCATCATTACTCTGATACCCAAACCACATAAAGACTCAACAAAGAAAGAGAATTTTTGAACATAGGCAAAACTACTCAATAAAACAAAATCCAAGAACACTTTAAAAAGATAATTCATCATGATCAAGTAGGCTCCATCCCAGAGATACAGGGATGGTTCAACATATAAAAATCTGTCAGTGTAATCTACTATACAAACAAACAGAAATAAAAAATATGATAATCTCATTAGATTCCAAAAAAGTATTTGACAAAATACAACACTTTTCATGATGAAAGTCCTTGAAAGATTAAGGATGCAAGGGACATATCTGAACACAACAAAGACAATTAATTTTATGCCTATTGCCAACATCAAATTAAATGGAGAGAAACTCAAAGCAATTCCACTTAAATCAGGAACAAGACAAGGCTGTCCAGTCTCTCCATATCTATGCAATATAGTAGTTGATTCTTAGCTAAAGGAAAAAGATAACTGAAGAAGATAAATGGTATAAAAATTGGAATGGAAAAAGTCAAAGTATCGTATCTTTATTTGCATATGATATGATACATAAGTGACCCTGAAAATTCTGTTAAGAAACTCCTTCAGTTGATATACATGTGCAACAAAGTGACTGGATACAAGATTAACTTAAAAAAATCAGTATCCTCCCTGTATACAAATGACAAATAGACTGACAAAGAAAACAAGGCAGAAAACTCTTCATAATAGCCCCAAATAATATAAAATATCTTGAGCTAATACTAACCAAGCATATGAAAGACATCTATAATAAAACTTGAAGTCTTTGAAGAAAAAAGCCTGAAGAAAATATCAGAAGATGGAAAGATCTCCCATGCTCATGGATTGCTAGAATTAACATAGAAAAAAATGTTCATCCTACCAAAAGCAACCTGCAGATTCAAGCAATCCTCATTAAAATTCCAACACAAAACTTTACAGAACTTGGAAGGACAATTCTCAGCTTCACATGGAAATAAAAAAGGATAATAGGATGGCTGGAGATATGGCCGTTTCTGATTTCAAGTTGTACTTCAGAGCTATCATAATAAAACCACATTTCACTGTCTTAAAAACAGACACATTGATCAATGGAATCAAGTTGAAGACCCACATATAAATTCACACACCTATGGGCTCCTGAGTTTTGATAATGAAATCAGAAATACAGACTGGAAAAAGCTTCTTCAACAAATGGCACTGGTCAAATTGGACATCTCCATGTAGAAGAATGCAAATAGGTTCATATTTATCATGCTACTCAAAACTTAAGTCCAAGTGGATCAAAGCCTCAATATAAATCCATACACATTGAAGATGATAGAAGATAAAGTGGGGAACAGCCTCAAGCACATTGGTACAGTAGACAGCCTTCTAGACATAATATCAATAGCATAGGCACTAAGATCAACAATTAAGAAATGAGACCTCATGAAACTGGAAATCTTTTGTAAGGCAAAGGACACCGTCAATGGGACAAAAGGCAGCCTATAGAATGGGAAAAGATTTTTACCAACTCCATATCTGATAGAGGTCTAATGTCCAAAACATAAGAAGAACTCAATAATCTAGATATTAATAAATACCCAACAATCATCTTTTAAAAGGTGGTACAGATTTAAACAGAGAATTCTCAATAGAGGTATCTCAAATGGCTGAGAAACACTTAAAGAAATGCTAAACATCCTTAGCCATCATAGAAATGCAAATCAAAACTACTTTGAGATTTCATCATACACCTGTCAGAATGACTAAGATCAATAAGACAACTGACAGGTCATGCTGCATGAATATGGAACAAGGGAACACTCCTCCACTGCTGGTGGGTGTGCAAACTTGTGCAGCCACTATGGAAATCATTATAGCAGTTTCCAGAAATTTGGGAATCTATCTGTCTCAAGATCTAGCTATACTATTCTTGGGCATATACCCAAAGGATGCTTTACTTTACCGCAAGGACACTTGCTCAAATATGTTAACTGAGGATTTATTCATAACAGTCAGAAACTGTAAACAACTTGGATGTCCCTGAGCTAAAGACTGGATAAGGAAAATGTGGTACATTTATACAACTTAGCAGTTAAAAAAATGACATAGTGAAATTTGCAGGCAAATGGATGCAACTAGAAAAAAAATCATCCCAAATGAGGTTACTCAGAACCAGAAAGACAAATATGGTTTTTTTCACTTATAAGTGGATAGTAGCTGTTAAGAAAATGATAACAAGTAACAATCAGAAGACCCAGAGAGGTTCTGTAAAGAAGATTATAGAGGAAAGCCTGGATCTCTTTGGGAAGGTAAAATAGAATAGATTCCACAAGTGAACTGGCTGTGGGTGAGGATGGGAGTAACAGGCATCAGGTTGGAGGTGGGTGGAGGGAGAGAGTACTGGGAGAGACAGGTAGAATTGGAGGGCATTTGGGGGAGCAGTGTGGAAGCCTATTGCAGTGGAAGCATCCTGGCATCTATGAGAATGACCCCTAGTGAGGACTCTTAGTAATGCAGGATACAGAGTCTGAGCTGGCCATTTCTTGTAGCCAGGCAAGGCTTCCAGTGGTGGCACTGTAACATTTAGTTGAGTTATTGGCTGGTGTCCCCAGACAGCTACATACCAAACCTTTTTCACCTGACTATATTCTGGGGATAGCAGCTAACTGTCCTCTACCCGTAGAAGAAATGTGAGAAGTAGGCAAGAAGCTTGGACGCCGAGCAGAGACTCAGTGGCTGCAACAGATCAGGTCAAGCCCAAAGGGCAAGAACAGGAGAACAGCTGCCAATTATTTTTAGTAAATACCAAAGATGGAGAAGAGAATATAGGCATGGTCATCCATTTCCTGTTTCTCTAAACAAAATATCTGACTGTGGATGCTTTCATAGAGAAAATAGACTTATTGAGTTTTCAGATTTGGAAGGTCCCAAGATCACACTACCCCATTCATATGGTCTATTAGCACCTGACATTACAACTCTGAAAATACATTAGGAAGATATCATATGGTAAGACAAGCAGGCAGAGAGGCTAAAAGTCGATCCTTTCTGTCTCCTTCTCTACATTTTGCTTTGGTTTTGGTTTTGATAAGGGTCTTATGATGTAACTCAGAATGCTTCCATCTTGCAATCCTTTGGTCTTAGATTCCTGAGTACTGGGGTTACAGTCTTTTGCTGTCAGTCTTTTTTATTTATTTTTTTAATATATTATATATATATATTTATAACTCTTGCTTCTGCAAGAACTACCTAAAGTCCCATGACAAGTGGACTTCTTCCAAGCACGTTTGATTAGTTTGCCTTGCAATAGGCCTCACCTGTTAAAGACCCTATTGTCTATGCAGCTCCCAACAGGACCAATATATTGGTGTGTGAATCTTTGGGAGTCACAGTCTGTGTCCCAACTATAGCAACAGGTCATATAAATACAGTAAAATTTTCAAACAGGCTTATTTTAAAGGTTTTGTTGAATTCAGTAAGTGGTAAAGAATAAGTAAATGTAACATCATTTTAAATGGAAATTTGAAATACAAGAACATGAATGGGTTCATAGACATATGGGTGGACAATCAGTGGGTAGGTGAAATATAAGAAGATGAATGGGTTGATAGATAGATGGGTGGACAATTGGTGGGTAAGTTGATAAATGGATGAATTCATACTGTGTAGAAACATAGACACATGCATTAGAGTCCTACTAATAATACCTGCTGACTATTACTGAGTATGTAACTCATTAAACTCTTAAAATGGTTTTCTAATCTACATGGTTAGTTTTCATGCTTCTTTGAAAGAAACAACTTTATACACAGTAATTTCCTCCCAAGGATCTAAAGTCCAATGAGTTCTGCCCACCACTTTTCTATGAGTTGAATGCTAGTCACAGTCTAAGGAGAATACAGAGCCCCACCGGCTAACAAAGATAACATACAATACTCTCCTGATTTACTCAGATGGGAAGACACACAAGCTTAATTCTCCTTCTACAGAATACACTTTTTCTTGTTCTTACTAAGGATTAACATGACTCATGTGAATGTAAAGGTTCATTTATGAGATAAACACACAAATTACTTCACTGTCCAATGTTTTACTTCTTTTCTTTCTGTTTATAGCATGCTGACCTTTAAGGACTAATTCTGAACCATTTCTTTACAATGTCTTGTCTCACCTTATGCAGTCCAATAATCTCACTCAAGTGTCATCGCCTGTGTCTCACTCTGCCACCCACTAGATATGTGGCTCACTGTAGACAGTTTAATAGTTCCACCTCTCTGGTCACACACAAAGTTGGGGTAGTTCTATGCTTACAAGTTTATGAAAATAGAAACATGTGGGCATCATCTATGAGACTCATGGAAAAATGAGAGAGGGGAGAAGAAGAAAAAAATGAGAAGAGGATAGGAGGAAGGAGGAGGAGAAAAAGGAGGAGGAAGAGAAGAAAAGGGGGAGAAGGAGAAGAAGGAAGAGGAGAAAATAAGAGCAGAAGGGAAAGAGATGGCGAAGACTAAAAAGAAAAGTGAAAGAATTAAAGGCAAAGAGGGAAGAGAGAAAAAGAAGAGCGATGGTTGGGGGAAAAGAGGAAGAGAAGAAAAACTACTTCTAGACTTTTTGTGTCACATACACATTTCACCTGTTCATTATGGAAAGGGTTTTATCATTCACAGATTTTTATGCCACACCCATCATTACTATATTTCAACCTAAAACATTTTCCAACCAAAGTACTAAGTTATTCTTAATTCTTGAAGCAAAACCAGCTGATTGTTTTTGCTTATATGTAACTAAATCTTTTATAGTTTAATTTCACAGAATTACAATTAGGTATAAAATAGTTCACAAAAGTAACATTCTGGTGTTATTTTTTATTTTGGTTGTGTATGTTACACAGTTCAATGAACAAAATTAGTATAAGCATCTTTCACACATTATAACTTAAAAATAGTTGATTTCTAGCTGATGAGATACAGGGGATTATTCTAATTTTTGTATCTGTTGAGATTTGCTTTGTTATGGAATATGTGGTCAATTTTAGAGAATGTTCTATGAGGTGCCAAGAAGAAGGTCTATTCTTTTATGTTTAGGTGGAATGTTCTGTAGATGTCTTTTAAGTCCATTTGAGTTATGACATCTGTCAGTTCCCTTATTTCTCTGTTAATTTTCTGCCTGGAAGACATGTCCTGTGGAAAAAGTGGGGTAGAAACAACCTAGATGTCTATCAATCAAAGAACAGGTAAAGAAAATGTGGCATATTTACACAATGGAGTATTACTCTGCTGTAAAAAACAATGGCATCTTGAAATTTGCAGGTAAATGGATAGAACTAGGAAAAAAAAAACATCCTAAGTGAGGTAAACCAGACCCAGAAAGACAAGCACAGTGCGTATTTACTATAAGTGGATATTAGATGTAAAGCAAAGGATAACCAAGCTACAATCCATAATCCCAGAGAAGCTAGGTAAAAAGAGGGACCATAAGGGAGACACACATAGAGGGTTCTAGGTAAACTTGGAAGGGGGTAGAAAGAAGGAGATGGGAGATTGGAACATGAGGGATCAAGAAGACTGAGTTGAGGGAGTGATATAGAGGGAGAACAATGAAAGAGAGATCTTGATAGAGGGAGCCATTGTGGGGTTAGGGAGAAATCTGATGCTAGAGAAATTCTCAAGAATCCACAAGGATAACCACAGCTAAGACTTCCAGCAATAGTGAAGAAGGTGTCTGAAAGGGCCTTCCCCTTTAATCAGATGAATGACTACCCTAATTGTTGTCATAGAACGTACATCCAGCACCTGATCGAAGCAGATGTAGTGACCCACAACCAGGCACTTGGCTGAGCTCTTGGATTTCAGCTGAAGAAAGATAGGAGGGATTATATTAATAGGGGCAGCCAAGAGCGTGATAGGAAAAACCACAGCGGCAGCTGATCAGAAGTAGTGGGAGCTCAAAGACTATGGACTGACAGCTGGGGAGCCTGAATAGACTCTCTGAATGTGGCTGACAGTTTTGTAACTTGATCTGTTGTGGGGGGGGGGGCTCCTTAGCAGTGGTACCAGGACCTATCCCAGGTGCATTAACCACCTTTTTGGAGCCCATTCCCTATGGTGGGATACCATGCTCAGCCTTGATACCAGGGGAGGGGGCTTGGTCCTGCCTTAAATTGCTTTGCTAGACTTTGTTAACCCTCCAAGGAAGACCTTACTCCCACTGAGGAATGGATGGGGGATGGGAAGTGGGAAGGTAAGGGGGTGGGAGAAGAAAAAGGAGGGGTAACTGGGGTTGGTATGTAAAATGAAAAGTAAATTTTTTAAATTAAGAAATGGAAAAAAATATTATTTAGAAACATGGCTAGTAAGGAAATCTACAGATTCAACAAATCGCAGACGGAGTAAAAGGTTCTGCCAGCTAACAGAATATTTCTCTTAAAAAGTTAATTAAGAGCTAGGCTATAGTGGCACATGCTTTTCATACCAGCACTCGGGAGGCAGAGGTAGGCAGATCTCTGTGAATTCCAGGACAGGCTCCAAAACTATATGTGGTGAGCCCACAAGTATTAAACAGTGCATGTATAGGATTGCACTAACCCACAGGAAGTGTATACGTGCACATTCACTTGGACTAAGCCGTTTTTGCAGAGCTACAGGCACACCTGTCCTTTGGATAAGCCACTGTCAATTTTATAGAAATCTTGTGGAATAATGGCATCTCTCTCTTCTATAGTATCTCAGTAGTGTATAAATCTGACTTTTCCTGTAGGGAAACAGGATACCTCCCCCCACACCATGAAGCCATGGTGTGAAAAGGATTCACTCAGTCAAGCCTTTGTTCTCATAGCCAAAATCTACATAAAAATAGTCCACCACAAACTTTCTTTATTGATAGTAGTCACTGTTAAGGAAGGGGCCTCATACAGGAGGAAGTATGTCTGCTCTAACAGCAGAGGCAGGGAGACATAATCTACTGGTCTTCTGCTCTGACTTAACAGGATACTAATATTCTGTATTCACCCTTCACTTTGGTTTCAACTAACACAAGATCATAGTGCAGGAAATTAACTGTTTATACAGGAAAAAGCCTTGAGTCACCAAAACTAGCTTCAGAGAGAAAAATTCTCATCTGGGCACCCTGGTAGAGTAAGGTTCCCAGAAGAGATTCCTTTTAACTAAGTCAGCTAGATGCTAATGCAAATCAAGGCCGAAGTTTAGTAAAGATACCAAGTTGTGTGTCCAGCTGTAGGGGAGCTTCACAGCCAAGGCCCTTCTGAGACACAAGGTGCCACCTTGCTAGATCCACCAGTTTCTTGTGACTCTGTGAAAATGCACGCTTGGTACCATTGTTACCACCTATGGGATTGTTAACTTGTCTGTATGCCCATATAAACTGAAAACTTCATGGAGATCACCCCTTTTTACCCTTATGCCTTGTGCCTGAGTCCTAATCCCTTATGCCTTTACCCTTATTCTTTGCCCTTACTCTTATGCCTTATGCCCCTATGCTTTTTCTTTTTCTTTTCTCTTCTTCCCTCTTCCCCCAAGGAATAAGGGAACATGCAGGAAAAACCTGCCTAAGTCAGTCAGTTTGTTCTATCCCTTTAGATCCCATTTCCAAGCCAGTTTTTGTTTGTCATAGAAGTCCTGTTCTGAACCTTGAGGGAGTGCTGAGACTGGTTCTCAGTAGCTCCCGATAGCTACAGAGAAACCCTGTCTCAAAAAAAAAATATGAGCCAAGCATAGTGACACTTGCCTTTAACCCCAGCACTCAGTGGCAGAGGCAGGTGCATCTCTGAGTTCAAGACCAGGGTGGTTTAAAGAGCAAGTTCCAGGAAAGACAGAGCTACACAGAGGAACCCTGTCTCCAACCATCCCAATTAATTATGCATATACTTATTTGTGAATGTCACTTTATGCACCTGAATGCATTGTCTCCAGATACCAAAGGATGGTGTCAGATGTTCTGAAATTAGAGTTAAAATAGCTGTGAGCTGTCCAATATAGGTGCTGGGAGCCAGGCTTAGTTCCTCTAGATGAGCAGTATATGCTTTTAACTGCTGAGCCATCTCTCCAGCCCTTAACTAACAACTCATTGCTTGCTTCTAAACTTGACTGTTTTCCTTGGTGAGAGATGGTTTACTTCTTTGATTTCTTTCTTTAAAAATGTGAAGTAATCAGACTTTTGGAATCCTGTGCACCTTATAAAGTATAGAAGATTTAAGATATGAGCAAAAGTAATACTAGACAGAGTAGCTGTCAATAAGTATAAAAGCCTACCCCACCATAAGATTTGTCCTCGTCATTAAGTTAAGCACAAGACACTATGGTAAAAACTAAGATTATCAGTTGGTGTGATGACAAGATACACATAGGACAAAATAGCAGAATTGTGTGGTACATTTTCTGTAGAATGCTACAGTTTAGATGTAAAATGTCCTTTACAAATCATGGATAATGGCACTGTTTGTGGAGGTGAAAAAATTTTAGGGATTAGGGAGGGCAAAGCCAGCAAAAGCGGTCTCTGGGGAGGGAGGCTTCAGAATTGTACACTGACCCCTCCATCCTGTATCATCTCTGCTTTCTAATTTGCCTAGATGTACATCAACTCTTGCAACAAGTGCTGCGACTGTTATTTCCCACACCGTGGTCCGTGTCCCCTCAAACCATTAGCCAAAACAAATCCCATCTTCCCAAAGTTTCTTCTTTCAAGCGCATTGTCACAGTGCTATCAAATGTAAGTAACGCAGCCAGTCATTTTGCTTCTAAAATAAAACAATTGTGTCCCTAGATGTGAAATTTATGTTGAGCTGAAAGGACTAAATCCCCGAGTGACATAGACCAGAGAGACATAACCACACCTCCTTTTCCTGGTTAATTTTACCTTGCATAGTCCACTGTTCTCATCCTTTCATACTCGGACATCTCTGGTTGAGAATTAACATTTCACATGTGTTCTCTAGATGAATAACGCAGGATGAAACGTTCTCTCCCCTGCACTTCATCCTGACAATGTATGCTTTACAGCAACAGAAACGAAGAGAAGCAAAGTGCTAGGAAAGGTTTCCCATAGCTCATTTGAATATTTTTCAGTTCCTCCCCACACAATTAGAGATTGCTGATGCTGTGGTTATAAAGACACAAAGATGCTTGATTGTTGAACAATTTCCCAGAGAATGATGGAAAATTAATTTATCAGCATAACACTTAGCAATAAATACTTAATGGGAGATTCTTTTTAAACACATTACTCCAACACAGCTTTGCCAGGCTTGTCTTATCACTTACCCAGTGATGAAATTTCCTGCTTCAAATTTTGGATCTGGGGGTCATTTTTGTTTAAGATCTTACTGAATAAAGATATTTCTTTTGATCCTGACTAGTATTATATTTAAAGAATTTAAGTCTTGTGTCATTTTCCATTTTCTTGATTCAAAGACCTAGAACAATTGAAATAATAATGGAGAAAATTATATAGCATCTATTTAAAAACCCAGTATCATCTTACATTATCTTGGCAAATATTTCCAGGTTTTAAAATATCCTCTACAGCATAAGCTGAAAGCACATTGTTTTGTAGCTACGTCTCTGAGAAAGGCTTTTTTTTTTGTTTAATTTGTCTCACGTTTATTTATTTTGGGGGAGTGTGCCACGGAGCAAGTGTGGCAGAAAAAGGACACCTTGTGGGAGTGAGTGCTCTGCTGTCATAGGTCATCAGGCTTTGGGTAAGCTCTCTGATCCACTGGGTTATCTCACTAGTCCAAGTTTACCTTTGTACATATGAAAGAGAAATATGACAGAATTTGTGCCGTCATCCGTAATGTAAATATATTTGTAATTATGGTTTACAATAAGGTTTTAATTTATGCTCTCTGAGTGTATGGACCAGCCCAGATCAAGGTGGGCTCTTTAAATGTTACGTACCAACACTCCTACACTGTGAGTGAAATGAAGGTAAAGGATCTTCCAAGGAAGATTTCTATATAATTGGGAAGCTGTAGGTGACATAATGTTGGACAGGTTTTTAATTATTTATTTAATTTTGAATTTATGATTACATCATTTCCTGTTCCTTTCCCTCTCTCCAAACTGACTCACATACACCTTCTTGCTCTGCTTTCTTTCAAAATCATGGCTTTTCTTTCTCATTAATTGTTACATGAATATATGTATAAGTGTGTACACACACACGTATATAATATTTTTGTTATTTTTTTTCAGGCAGGGCTCTCTGTATAGAAAGTCTAGAACTCACACTGGCCTTGAGCTCATGAAGTTCTACATGCCTCTGTCTCTGGAGTGCTGTGATTAAAGGCTTGCACCACTGCTGTCAGTCAACATATATATTTTTAACTAAAACCTGCTCAATCGTATAACGTTATTTGTATATATATGTTTGTGTATGTATCCAGTTGGTATCGGATTACCAGTTGGTGTGTTCTTTGCTGGAGAAGACTATTTCTTCCACTCAGCATTCCTTGGTTGCCTATAGTTCTTTGTGTACGGGGGCGGTCTTATGGGCTTTCCCACTTCAGTATGTCTATTTTTGTCCTTGAACAACTTACATCTTAGTGACCCTTTATATGTGCAGTTTCTGCTGATTAGGAGAAACACACAAAACTCCCTGGTCCTCTGGTTCTTACAGTCTTTCCACTTCCTCTCTTGCAATGTTTCCCGAGACTTAAGTGTCGGGGTTGTTTAGTAGATGTAATCATTGGAACTGGGCTCCACAACTCTGCATTTTGCTGGGTTGTGGTTTTCTGTAATGGCTCTCATCTGTTGCCAAGAGGTGTTTCCTTGATGGGGGTGAGGACTAAACTTATCACTGGGCATTAGAATAAATATTTAGAATGCAGTTAGGAATTAGGCTGGTTAACAGGTTCTTCTACAAGATTCGTGACTTCCCTAGCTCTGGCTAGTTTTAAAATCACGTTCTTGTTTGAATTTAGATGAAAAGCTAAAAATATAATTTCTCAGTTACAAGGAGAAATGATAGCTAGGAATCCCCAAATTCAGTGTAATACATTAGTTTACAAATTAAATAATTGTTTAAATAAATAATTAATAGTTTATAGTAAAACCAAATCTGAATACAAGGGCTCAGAACCATTTTCCTGGATTAAAAGAAGTCACAATCCGTCTTTACAGCAATCACAACTGACCCTAAGCAAGGTGAACACAAAGAAATCCACAGATAAGCCTATCTGAGGAAAGTTGTTTGTAGTCAGTTATAAGGATAAATAAAGAAGCAAGAAGAGATTCAAGTCCATACTTTGACATCTCAAGAAAGCAGCATTTGTTTCTCATTATAAATCACAGAGTCCAGAAAGTAGTTAGATGACATATCCAAAAGACCCCAAAACAAAGTGATCTTAGATAATTCTCCTGAAAAATTTCCCTTCATTTGGAAGAAAAAATTAAGATATTCTCAAGTATACAGAGAACAGAGGGCTGGCAAGGCAGGTCAGGGGCTTAGAGTGGGTTGAGTTTCAGATTGGATTATTTGAGGTCAGAAGAAATAGCAACAGTGTTCATCTGCTGCTGTAGCTGTGCCTTCCTTGAGACAATGGCCTCTGACCACTTGAACAGCAACTCAGACTGACCCCATTGAAGTCGCTTTCTGCCCAGTGTTTGGTTGCAGGAACATGAGCAGTAACTCAACCAGACTTGAAGATCTCAATTCACATGCTGTTCAGCGCATTGATTTTTCTGTCAATTTGATTTCAAAGTGAACTTTCCTAATGAATTTGAATTCCGAATATTAGGTTTATCGTATCTAGGAGACTGACCACCTGCTATGCTAACTAGGAACCTTCTAGTGTTACTGTTTGCCACTATTCCATATTTGTTGGTATTCTTTTATTTTGTGCGTGTGAGCTATTGTTCATGTTCTGAGATGTAATTATTTAAACATAGTAACAGTTAGCTCCTCGAACGTATTCAAAAGATTTTGTCCACTAAATGAAGTATCTCTGGGATTATTCACTGAGGTTTGATACTGACAACACCTTCCCTTAGATATGGTCTATCCTTTCCTTTTTTCTTACAGATAGAATAATTTTGCTTGGTGCTTGAAAAGCATGAATCTAAAGCAATGCTCATAGTTACTGACTGATTATCTAATAACTTTAAACAGTGAGATTAATTCAGTTTAGTTTCAATTCCACCCGAATCTCCAAGATGTGTTTCTGAACTGTAAATTATTAATTCACTGATAAAGTTATACAAAAAACAATAAAGGGTTATAGGTTGTGTCAGCATTGCATGCTGGGAGGTGGGTGAGGCTCTTTGTAAGTGATTCCTTAGTCTAATTCAGATACCAATTGTAGATGCTGTTCCCAATTTTGATTAGAGAAACTTTTCATTGCAGTGGGTACTGGTTAATTCAGAGATTCATAAATGTTCAAATTTTGGAGAATAAGCAACTGTGAGTTGTCAACTGTAAAAGAAACATGCATACCCATATCTGTTTCCGTAGCTTCAGGAATAGCAAGGAAGACGTGTTAGAAAGAAAGAAAGAGCCAGAGAATGGAGGGAAGTGTGAAATGTCCTCTTGTCTTGACAAGACTGCTACACACATAAACTCACAGCACCTGGTGATCTACCCAAGCACAAGTTATCTACCCAAGACCTGCACAAGGTTAATCCAGGTAAAAAGTCCAGCCTGGAACCCAGGTGGTGGTGGTGCACACCTTTGATTCCAGCCCAGGAGGCAGAGGCAGGTGGATCTCTGTGAGTTCGAGGCCAGCCTGGTCTACAAGAGCTAGATCCAGGACAGCTAGGATTGTTACACAGAGAAAACCTATCTAGAAAGCCAAAAAATAAAAAAATAAAAAATAAAATGGAGTGAGTATTGAGGTGTGAATAAGATTAAATTACATTGTATACACATATGAAATTTTCACAGAATAAGTTTAAAAGTAACAAAAATAAGAAATGTTAATACACATGTGTAAAAATACATAGCTTGTCAAATTTAAAAATCAAAGTAAGCAAATGCCAATTGACAACCACTGACCTGCACTGACAGTGGCAAATGTTAGAAGTGAAACAGTACTGAGTCAGTACTGAACATGCTGGGGGCTGTAAACTTGAATTCAATGGCCTGAAAACTAGTAATTTTCAAAAATTACTAACAATATCATGCTCATCTGTTTTGTGCAAGTGAAGATGATTTTAAAATACTACCTTCAGGTGGTAATTTTTCCTTCAGAATGAGCAATTATAAGGCTTAATGAAGTAATGGGAGCTACAGGATTTCATATCTGTAGAGATCAAAGTGGTTGAGTTTTTATGCTGTATTTTATGTCTATTTTACATCGCAATACTACCTTTTAGATGAAGTATTTATCCTTGATGCTCAGAAGTATGAGAAAAATGTATTCAAATTAATTTTAGACACATTTATTTCAGATATTGCCTGAAGATTATAATAAAATGAAATGGCAATGGTGACATAGCAGGTTTCCATTTGTGTTAAATCCTCCACAGATCATGCAGTTTGAAGAGATTTGTCCAAATCTCTGTTTATCAAAGAAGTCACATGAGATGGAAATTTAAGCACTGGGAAGTCTGATCTTCATATTCTATTCTTTTTTAATGAATTATATCATGGTAAAAAAGTGTTTACTATTGTTTTATCTGTCTCAACTAATATATGACAAATTACCATAAACTGAATGGATTACTCAACAAGAACTTCTTTCCTTTAGTTCACAGCTATGGGAGCCACAAATTGAGGTTAAAGGTATCACTAAATGCATATTTTGAAGTACTCTTTTTGTTCATAGAGAAGCTGTGCTTCCTTTGAATCCTTGCAGATGTGGGATTTCCCTCTGTATGATTTGAATACCATTGGTTAATAAAGGAACTGCTTTGGACGTATTGCAGAGCTATAGGAGGACTATGTCATAGTCCTTCTGCAGAAGGACACTAATCCCATTACAAGGGCCCTTTTGACCCAATAATCATGTCTCCAAAGTCCACCAACATCATTTCATTTGGAGTTGTGACATAGGATGTCCTTCTCTATATGTGTTGCTTTTTAAAAGTAGATTCAAACTAGTGAGCTTGGGATAAAGCCAGTATTCAATTCATGTGTGTCAATGTAGCTATTTTGATTACTGTGGCTTTACCTGGCAGAAGTAGTAAGTTCATTTTCTGAGCTTATAGACAGAATAGACATGTATGTGTACAAGGTATGCTTGCTCTTGGACTTTGTACAAAGTTGCCTGGTATTTCTATCTTTATTCATTCTAAATACTCTTATATATTACTATTAGTAGATAATATTGCTTTCTACATTACAGGGGAAAAGTACAAGCAAGGTGTCATATTTACAAACCTTTTTAAAATAAAATCTGACCTGCTCTCTTTGTTCCATTCTCCCACTATGTAAGGTAGCACTGGGTAACTCAGATAATTCAGGATATACGTTTCCCACTAGGTAAGATTACATTGAGTATACCTAGACAATCCAGGATACAGGTTCCCAGCTCTAAACCACCTAACCAACAACTTTATATACTTAAGAAAATAGCATGATGTATTTTCAGGTCCTATGGATAATGTTGGCTACATTATTTTTTACCATATCTCTTGAATGATTACTATACATAATTTAACTCTCACAAACATCCATGTATACAATGCACTTATGTTTTATTCTTTCTCATAATTATACCATGGGATCTGATACACCTTAGCTTCTTTTTGATCTGTTATTTACACACTTTGGAATTTTGAACTTTGCGCTTAGAAAATTGTGTCTTGGATCTCTGTAATCGTATCTACCCATTCTGTATTTCGTTCAGGTTAGTTTTCACAGTGATCTCACTAGACTATTTTATTTCTCTTCCTTCTTGGAGTCAAATTCAGCCTGTCAGCACACCTTCTTAGCTGGATTACACATATGCTTTTCACTTTATCCCAACTTCCGTCTTCACTGTGGTCTCTGTTCCTTGGGACTTTCACAGAACACCCTTTACTGATCTCCTTTTTTGTCTGTTCCATCATCCTATGTCTGTTCTTTGTGAAAGGCTACAAAGAGAACTTCAGGATGCAAATCCTGTGTATAATCCAGTCTCTACCCATTGCCTGAGTCCATGAAAACATGTCAGTAGGTTTCTTTTCAAGGAAATCAAAACATTTAAAGTAGTACCTAAAACCTCTAGATCAAATGAATCTTCTCACCCGATGTGGTTCTTCCCATCTCTCATCAATGTTTTTCTTGTTTCTGAACACTGTTTCTTTCCCTTTGCCAGAGTATGTCATGACACCAGAGTCCTGTTTTATCCTTCTAACAAATTATGTTTTTCATGGCCATACTCAGGAAACATCTTCCTTCTCCATAATCATGGGTTCCAATGCAAATTTCCCTACCTTCTTACAGTTGAGATTTTATTTATTTTCATATTAGCATGACATATGTCCTTCCCACACTATAGTATTGTAATAATTTAGTGACAGAAAACTAATCTGCTTTTATTTTCCTTTATGTCCTCACAATCTAGCTTATTGTATGGCCCTAATTTACACTTATGCAATCAAATAAATAAAAAAACAATAAATCATGTAAATAATAAAATTTATTTTGCTCATATCTTTAGATATATCAGTTATTTAATTATTCAATGAATATTTATCAATTACTCATCATATGACAAGACTAACTGGGAGTTAAGAGAATAACATCAACAATAATTAACAGCTTTCTAAGGTTTAGGATCACTTTACATCCAAGGATTTTCAGAACTCACTTTTTACTTAAATTTTCCTTTCTTTAAATTCAAACTAAATACTAGGTGACTACACAAATATGCAACATGAGGAAAGAATTATGTAAGAGCTCCATGCTTTTCTGTATGATTTATACAAGGAACAACTTGTGCAGTAGTATTTAGTTTAGTTTAGCTAGTGTTTAGTTTAGTTAGGTATAGTGTTGAGTTTCGTTGTTTTGCACATGGCCAAGACTGGGCTTGTGTTCATTATCCCAACATGCCCTGACTCACTCACTATGTCTCTTAGAACATGATGTCTGCACAGATTAGGTTCCTATTAACTCACCTGTGACCAGATGACTTCAAAGGAAGTATTTAGTGGGGCCTTTGTGACTGTAGTTGTTATACAATGGGATGATGCTCTTTTCATTTGAAACATAAATGAGGGGCTGGAGAGATGGCTCCACATTGAGATTATTTGTTATTCTTGCAAATGACCCATGTTCTATTCCCAGGACCCAGGTGCTGGTTCATAACTGCTCAAATTCTAATTCCAGGAGATTTGATATTCTCTTCTGGCCTCAATGATGCTACATACATATGCTGTACAGAAAAGCATGCAAGTGAACATTTATACAAAAAAATATGTAAAAAAATTTTAAAAGTATTAATGAGTTCAAGGATGTACTTCTTATTTCTGTTTGCATGTTTTCTAATTGGTGCATATTTGGGTCAATGGATTATAATATTTAGACTTCATTTAACTTGACTTAAAATTTCAGTTAAAAAACAGTGTAGAATGCAGCCAAACCTAAATTTACCAGAGAGTGAGATTTTTACCTGTGACCTACATTTGATTAACTTTTGATATTAACAGTTTCTTGAAGCTTTCTTTGCCTTTACTTATGATTCATAAAAAATCTAATGAATATTGTGATGATACCTGTGATGTTAAAATTCTTCCACGACTGACACCACAGTCCATTTTGAACCATTTCACCTACAGCTCCTGAATTTATGTAGTTGATGTTATGTGTAAGTGGCATTTGAGTAGCTATTCAAATGTGCCCAGAATCTCAGCAGTTTTTGGCCATGATAAGCCTTCTAAGGGCTATCTAATGGAAGAGAATGAGCGTGCACCCAATGTCTCTTATCACAAGCTTGTGGCCAGGAGAGAGGGCTGTTATAACAATCTAACAAAATTTACCTATATGCTAACCTCATAATTCCTAAACACAGAAAAATGTGACTTAGGAAAATATGTTCTCCAATAGTAGCTGGATCCATTCACTTGGCTTAAGGAAGGCATGGGCGATCCACAGTCAAGGTATTCCAATGTCATGATATCTTGTCAACCTTCTGTTTATGTGTGTGTGTGTGTGTGTGTGTGTGTGTGTGTGTGTGTGTATGTGTGTGTGTAGTGTGTGTGTGCCTATGTGTGTGCATGAATGTGTGTGACTTTGTTTTTTATCTCTAGGCAAGCATAATCTGATAAAATATTTTGTAATTCAGAATTAAAAAAAGATGTACTCAGAACCATAAACTCAGAAATAAAAGTGATTGTTTATAGGTGATAAGTAAGATAAGAATTATTCTTATATTTTTAAAAGATGTAATGTGTGTGTGTATGCATGCCCAAAATGCCAGAAGAAAGAATTAGATCCTCTGATGCTAGAGGTACAGGCAACTATGAGATATTTGGTGTGAGTGTGGGGAGCTGAACTTGTGTCCTATGGAAGACGAAAAATCACTGTGAACCACTGAGTCATCTCTCCAGCCCCAGTAATCATTGTTTGTGTGCTTGACAGATAATAAGATCCTTAGAACAAACACGCAGTTGTGGTGTTTAAGAAAGCTGCAGTCTGTTGTGACTTTATTTCCTTGATTTAGGTTCTCCAGGATATATTTCCATGATAAAAAACAAAAACAAACAAACAAAAAAATAACAACAAACTACTACAAAGCCATAGTAACTGTCCTATATCAGAAGAAACATTCTGAATTCTGGTCCAGCTACTGGTTATTCTACTAAAAACTACATTTAAATGCTCCATTTTCCCTTTTCTCCATTTTTGGCTTCTGTTGCTTTCACATGCTCAAATATTTTATTCATAAAGATGGAGCTCTTATCACCTTCCACGTGGTCCTACTTGGTCTCCCCTTTCCATATATTACAGGGGGTGATTAAATTCTACCTCAGGTTTTGGGAGGACAAAACAAAACAATATGCTAACCATATTGCTGTGCACACAGAGAAGAAATCATAGCAATGTGTTGGAAAAAATGTTATTCAGGGGAAAACAAAATTTTTACTTTTTAAAGGAAAATTATGGAACAACTGATATTTGTCTTGTCCTCTTGATTATTAGAATGCTAATTCCATATAAGATCTGAAGAAATAAATATTGCAAGCTATCAGTATATATACCTGTTGATTGCCTTATTTTATTCCTGACTTTATAAAATTTCTTTTTATTTATTTCTTCATATACACTATTGTTTTGCAAGTGATGGGATGTTTTGAAGGCAGGGAGGGTATCGGTTACAAATAAAATACCTTCCTTCAAATTCTACCTAACAATTTTCCTGTTAGGAAATCAATTTGTTTGAACAATTCTCTAGTTCAAATGACAGCTTGAGTAAGTCTAGAGATTGTCCCATCCCCTCAGCCCTGAAACCTCTGGAAAAGTAGCTTTGAATTAAATGAACAATGAATGACCCTGGGTATCAAACAGGAAATACTGTATTCCTGCATGAATTTGTGACATTTTTTAACAACATTTGAGATTTTAGTCAAGGCTGAGGATGTGTTTCAGTGGTAGAGTGTTTTCTTAGACTGTGTAGACCCCGCTTTCTTCCTTAGTACTTAAATTGGTGGAAAAGAAAAGAAGCAAAGGAAAAAACAAAACAAAATAAAAAACCAAACCAAGCTTTAGTCAAATGATGTCAAATATATGACTCCATAAAAGTTTTTTTAAAACATTGTCTGTCAGAACATGGTCAAAAGAATGATACATAGTGAACAAGGCCTTGGGGAACTGTGAGAGAGAGGCCCCAGGAAAAAAGACGCAGGGCCTTTACATTAAGTGCATTTTGTTCCCTAGATTGCTCTTGTGATGTGATTTTGTGTATCCCGTATTAAACATTTACATTCAATTCTTAAGACCAGCTTATTCATCACATCACAGCTATACAACCCCATGGGTCAGTACACCTTGAATCTGGGTATGATTTTCTGACTTGCTTTTGTGGTTTCTCAGATATAATCTGTACTGAGTGGCAGGCAATTGTATTTAAGTTGGTCTGTCCTGAGAAAGTTCTGAGAAAGGGTTGCTCTGTTAATATTTAGTATGTTCTTACTGATGTTTAGTTACATGATTTTTCTGATCATGTTTTCTAACTTAAGCAATCTTTCTTGATCATTGTTTTCTTCGTTACATGTCTGTATAAAGGTACATTGAAACTGAAGTGAGGTTGTCTACAGCATTAGACTAGAGTCCACCGCATTTTTTTCAAGTCCTCAGACTCCAGGTCCAGCAGGCAGGATCTGCACAGGATGGCTAAAGTTGACAATCATTAACTATTATTGTGTATTTACTTGAAAACTTCTCTATGAGAAGAAAGGAAGTTTTGAACTTTAAAGTTTTATCAGTTTCTTGAAGCTCATGGTAGACACTGGCAGTTGTGGGATATGAAGTGGAGATAACTCAATGCTGCTTCATGTAGCAGCCTCAATAGTTCTATTTACAGAGTTTGAATCATGGGGAGGCAGGGCTCTCTATGTCACTGTAGAACAGAATTTTAGGCTAGGCCAGTATGAATCAAAGTTAGAACTGATTAGGAAGAAATTTTAACCTCTAATCACAGTGTTTGACAACCAGAAATTTAAAGCTATCCTCAGCTACATTATGAGTTTGAGGACAGTGTAGACTACATGATACTTAGTCTAAAACACGAAAACAAAACAAACCACAAAGGTTCTATTTAACATTTAATTTATGGGGACGATGACAATGTTGTTGCTGTTGTTGATGATGATGTTGGAGATGATGATGATGATGTGTGTGTGTGTATGAGTGTTCCATAGCATACATGCGATCTGAGAATGGATCTGTGGTATTTAGACTCTGGCTGAAAGTGTTCCACCTGATGATCCATCCTGCTAGCCCCTCCCAAACCTTTTTAATATAGTTTTAAGCACAAAAATTACTAAAAGGAGAAATGCTTACGGAAAGGATAAAGCACATCCAGAAATGGGTTGGGGGGAGGTCCTAGAGAGAAAGTGGTACTATAGCATCTTGGTAGTAGCTGTGTATTTGATTTTGGCAGCTTCTGAAGTTTCATCACTGAGGGTTGGTAAATAACTTGAATGTAGGCAGAAACTATTCTTTGGTTTTCCTGCCATCCGTACCTGAATGATCACACACAACTATATTAATTATAACACTGGCCAATAGATCAGGCATATTTCTAGCTAGCTCTTATATCTTAAATTAATCCATTTCTATTAATCTGTGTATTGCCACAAGGCTGAGGTTTACTGGTAATGTTCTGGTGTCTTTCTCATTTGGCAGCTACATGGCATCTCTTTGACTGTCTTGTTTCTCTTTACATTCAGTTTAATTTCCCCACCTAGCTCTATTCTGCTCTGCATAGGCCAAAGTAGCTTCTTTATTAACCAATGTATTAACCAATGGTAGTAAAGCATATTCATAGCATGCAGAAGGGAATCCCACATCACTTGAATAAGATCATGTGCCAGTTCCTGCTGTGCATTTGACAGGATGACAGCTGACAAGGAAAAACCTTTGATTACAAGGCTTTCAGGAGAATTTAAGACATGTTTTTTATTATGAAGCAAAGTCATATTGCTGTTGTTGAGATTCCAAACATTGTAAGGTTTATAGCAGAGAAGGACCAAGGCCCCATATGCTTAGGTCTCAAGTATGCTTCATTGTTAATTTACTAATCCTATTGGAAATTTCTCTATGTATAAGTTGTGAGCTGGGTTGAAATTCTTGAATTTCATCTGGCGAGAGACTTCAAACAGAATCTGGGGGGATGGGGAGTGCTTTTCACTTTCCACATCCACTTAAGCTTTCCTGTCTTCTTAAGCCCGTCCTAGGGTCGGTCTCATTGCTGTGAATAGAAGCCATAACCAGCACAACTACCTTTTAATTCAATTAATTCATTTACTTTAATCCCAACCTCAGTTTCTCTTTCCTTCTTTCCTCCCATCCCCCCATATTACCTCCCCTCTTCTCAATCTATACCTCCTAAGTTTCTTTTCAGAAAGGGTCTGGGCTCTCTTGGGTGTCAACAAAGCATGGCATATCAAGTTGCAGTAAGACTAAATACATGCCCCCCCCCTTTGTATTTAGGCTGGATAAGGCAATCCAGTATGAGGACTAGGTTCTTAAGAGCCAGTCAAAGCTTTGGATACAGCCCCCACTCCCATTTGTAGGAGTTCCACAAATAGACCAAACTACACAACATGTATGTAAGGGGCTTAGGTTGGTCCCATGCAGGGTATCTCTGGTTGTTGGTTCAGACTTTGTGAGTTCCTATGAGCCAGTTAGTTGTTTCTGTGGGTTTTCTTGTGATGTCCTTGACCTCTCTGGCTCCTATGATTCTTACTCCCTCTCTTCAGCAGGATTCTCTGAGTTCTAATGTTTGGCTGTGGATTTCTTTATTTGTTTCCATTAGTTATTGGATGAAGAATCTCGGGAGACAATTGAGGGTAGTTATCAATCTGATCATAGCAGATGCTTAGTTCAGGCTACATATCCATTATTGTTATAAGTCTTAGCTAGGTCATCCTTGTAGAATCATGGGCTCCCCCTGGGAAGGGGAAATAGAAGAGATCTCCTTGGTGAACTGGGGGTGAGTGGAGATGGAAACTTGAGGGTTCAAGTTGTGGGGGTATAAGGGGAAAGTACTGAAAGAGATGACTGGAAAAGGGGGAGGGTGTTCTTTCCAGGGTCAGATAGAGACCACAACAACTCTTATAAAGGAAAAAAAATTCAGCTGGGTTGGTTTATAGTTCAGAGGTTTAGTCCATTATCATCATGACCAAAACCATGGTGGTACACAGACAGGCAGATATGGTGCTAGAGAGGAGCTAAGAGTAAAATACCTGGATCTGAAGAAAACAGGAAGAGAAACTGAACCACTGGGCATGGTTTGAGCTTCTGAAACCTCAATCTGAAATGGTAATCCTGCCTCTAGGAATCTCAGAATGAGACTGCGCCTGAGAGCTGTCTCCTCCAGTTTTATAATCCTCACTAGTTCTGAACTACCACCCGGTTTCTATGGCAAGCTAGTGTAGCTCCTGGGATTAAAGGTGTGTGCCGTTGCTGCCTGGTCTATAAGGCTGGCCAGTGTGGCTATTACACTTTTCGGATCCTCAGGCAAGCTCTATTTATTAAAATATAAATGAAACGCCATTATAGAACACAATTTTTATATATATAGCAAATTGCACACAACTGTTGATTAGCCCATGCTGTTTTAACTTGGAACAGTGGCTGTGCCTTGATCTACTGCTATCTCAAGCAGTAATTGCAACTCCACAGCTACCAGCCTGCTTCTCTAGTAGTGACCTGGCTGTTCAGGCCACAGCATGATGAGATTTCTGCTTCTGCAGGCAATAGCCCTGTGGATGCCTGTAACTGTAACTTTGGCTAAGTCCCAGTCTTTGATCTTTTCCCTTCCTGGTTCTTGCTCTTCCATGGAGCCTTTGTGGCATGCTTTATTTGGGGCTGTGTGTGAGCTTTTGCTGAGACTTCACTTTTGTATCCCATTATTTTGTCAATAAGAACCCCCCTGCCGTGTACATTCAAGTTTAAAAAATCAGGCTCATCTAAACTCAGTGATAAATTCACAGATGGGTGGGTGGTATTAAATTGACTCATTCCTAGGATGTAAAAATCCTGGGTTCAGATGACCCCCTGGCAACTCGCTTTGGAGTTTCCTCCTGGCTACAGGGAGCTGTTGCTTAACTTCTCAATACAGTCTTCCTTTTTTTGCACTTTTGTCTCACTAGTGAGATGGTAAACTTGGTTGATACAGAAAAACCCCATAACATCATTCAGTACATATTTATCCACCAGTCAAAGCCCAGGAAAGACTTTTTTGACTGTAGAAGCCTGGAATCAGGTCTTGTACACTGACCAATGGTCCTTTACACTTTCTGCTGTGAAGACTAACTTTTAGTATCCACGTTCTTTGCAGCTTGCCTTTAAAAAAAATTCATTTTAATTACCGCCTGCTATCCAAACTGCAAAAAAAGCAGAGGCTAGGAGAAGTATATATACAGGGTAAATGAATGTAAAAACACTATTCTTTTTATTTTCTCTCTAGGATGTCTCACATTTCCCTCTGAAAACCATAAATAGCTTTATTTCTCATTAATGGAGTAATTTATATGGACCCTAGTATCATCATCGACAGCACTTTTTATCCAGGAGCAAATGTGCCTCATTTACCGAATCAATTACTTGAGTTACGAAGAGGGGCTGGAGCTTCATCGTGCTCCATTCTTCTCAATAACAAAGGAGAAAACACATTAAAAACTAGCATTGATGGGTTGTTGTGAGATCCGGTCAATGCGCTCTCCCAGAGTTGAAATTAAAAGGCAGTTAGGAGAAAATTGTTTGCTCTGGTCATCAGTCACAATGTGAAAGGCCTTTTTCACAATGATTAATTAAAAGCCCCAAAGAGTGAGAGCAAGAGAGTGAGCTTTAATAAAGAAGCTGCTGGTTCCCGGTGCCATCTTGAGTTAATAGACGATGCTTTGGCTTAGCTAAGTGTTATTGCTGCAGTCCATAATTTCATCTTGAAAATGGGCAAGGGAGTGAATCTTCCTCTTCGTAATTGAGTATTGATTTGAAAATAAATGGCGGTGAAACTCCCACTGAACTGTCAGGATATATTCTGGACAGCGCTGACAATAAATGATTTCTGGTTCTTGTGAAAGTTATGGATCAGCTTGATACTTAAACACAGAGAGAGTCCGGGCAATCTGTCTTCCGTTTTATCAAGTTTCCCAGGGTCAATACATGACACAACACAGGGATGTGGCATTCACATCCCTGAGGCCCAGCTCAGACTCCATTATCGTCCTCCTTTGTAAAATGTTTCCTTAAATTTGGAAAGCAATTTTAAAACAGCAGGTTCCGACATTTGCCTGCTCTTCCAAATAATAGCTTCCTCCTAAATACCACACTTACGAAATACGTCCCAGTGCATTTTCAATGGAAGGGAGTTAAAATGTCATTATAAATGTTTCAACGGACTCGATAGATTTCCTTTACAAGTGGTAAGTAGCAAAAATTGGGTGTGATATAACCAGGCACAAAAAATTACAAAGGACACTTTTCACCCTGTAGTTTAGTGTCATTCAAAGTGTTTATAGATTGCCCAACTTCATCAATGGGCAGCTGTAGTCGGTAGTAAAAGTGATTTCTGGGGAAAAACATCCAAAGAGATTTAAAGGGATATAATGGGCTTTTAAAAGGGGAATGCTCTTTGGAAATACTATTCGGCTCCCAAATCCTCTGGATAAAACACACCTGAGCTCATTATACTTTAAAAGAGCTATTTTCTTTCTTTTTCTGATACTTATGTCTTTTACTTATATCTTTTTTTTCTGATACTTAAGTCAAAACTTCACATTTTATTCACAAATGCAAGCTTCCTGAATTGACCTTTTTCTTATTAGCAATTGTATGGTGTATAAAAATAAGGATAAAATAATCATCATGGAAAAGAGGAGGGGATTCAAATAGTCCTTTCTAGCTAATTACACCTTCATGCATCACTGAGTGTGTCTTCTGAGTATTTCAAAAGAAGTGTGCTCTTAGGTAACTTTCCTGATTAATATGGAAGGCTTTCTGCTTCCTATATTTTTTCTAGAGAGTTTGTTTTTTGTTGTTTGGTTTTTTTTTGTTTGCTTGCTGTTTGTTTTGTGGATAACCTGTAAAAGAGTTTGAAATTCAAATAACCACAAGCTCAGTGGACTTCTATGAAAACTGCAGTATCCATCCAAACAATCCTCATCAATATATAGAATCTGCAGTCCATTATTGCCTGGCTAGTAGCAATTGAAACAATAAAATGCAACTTTATAAATTGTACTGAATCAGCATAGGCCATTTGTGGATGGCTATTAAGGAACTTTATTGTCATTTCCATTATTCTGTGTTTCCACCCAAAATTATCCAAGAGAAGAAATAACAGCGTCTCCATCCCACAGGTGCTTTATTGATAGGTTCTTTAATAGTGATACACTCTTTCAAAAAGTAGCAAATGTCACCAGAGAGTTTCATATATGTGGATTTTGAACAAGCACACTATATCAAAATATTTAAGCAATTTTACATTATGAATGTCCTTCTTCTAAGCTACATTAAATCCATGAATGAAATACAGCAGTTTGTTACGGACAAATATGAACAAAAATGATTCAGACATATTATGCGGAAATAAATGCAACCTGGAATAATTATCTCATTGTTCATGCATTTTTTGCCATGGGATCACTTCTAAAATATCTCTGAAAATTGATCACATGTACTCAGATGAAAACAGATGCTTAACCCCAGTGCACACATGTTTTCTTTTAATTTCCTAGTCATGGGGAATTAACCTATAACACTTGGGAGCCATGCCTCCAACTTTCTGCATTTTGAGACAGAGTCTCCCCATATAGACCAGGCAGAAGTGGAATATGTGTGTAGCTCAAACTAGACTTGCACTCACAATCCTTAATCAGCTTCCTAGTGCTGGGATCACACCACACTCAGCTAGTATGTTCATTAATAAAGATGAACTATGAACTGTTTCTGTGTTGTCTATGACGACAATAGCTACTCTCAAGCAGTTACTATGCAGCTGTAAAAGCTGTTGAACATATGGTTGGTGTGGAAACCTGCTACACTCCTGACTTTTTTTTTTTTTTTTTTTTTTTTTTTTTTAAGAAATCTCTGCTGGGGAGAAGACTGGCAAAGTCATACAGATAGTGTTAAGTGACTAAAAGATTGAAACACAGGACTAAAACTTATGTCCAAACCGAACATCATTCTGTACTGCACACAGAAAGGTGTGCTTAGAAGTCATGAGCACAGAGGCCCGTGGAATGGCTTGGTGTGCAAAGACCCTTATCGTGAAGCCTGACAAGCTGTGCTCTCTCCCTGAGCCCCACATAGTGGAAGGAGAGAACCAGTTCCTGCAAGGAGTCTCTGACATGTGGCCCCTGCTTGCTCCATCTCCCACATAAGGAATAGCAAAGAATGGAGAAATGCCTTAGAGTTTTTGCATAGGACTCCACAACCCTGTCCTCTGTAGCAGTCCTTATTGTAACAGGAATTTTGCTTCCAATAAGAATATCGTTACCTACAATCAGATTCCACTTATGTCTGTTATCTGACATGGAGGAGTCACACTTTCTCAAAGTTCAGGCCAACTTGACCGCATCTTAAATACTGTCATTAACTATGTGTTCAGCATGAAGTTCCCTGTAGTGTGAAACCCACATGTAAGTAATGATGCATTTTTAAAATTCTAATCCAGATTGTCTCCATGATTAGTTTAAATTAATGGATATCACTAGTTTATTAAAATGACCAAAGAAATAGAATTGATAGTCAACTCTTTAACATTTATTTGTTATTACTTTTCATTGTGTGCTTGTCTGTCTGTAAGTGAGTATGTACATGAGTACTGGTGTTCCCGGAGGCCAGAGCCATGGGATCTGGATCTGGAGTTACAGGCAGTTGTGTACCATCCAATATGGTTGCTGGGAATCAAACTCACAGCTCCTATAAGAACAGTACATGCTCTTAAATACAGAGCCATCTATAGCCCTTGATAACCAACTGAAATGATGCACTCTTAAAAATATAAAACAAGATAAAGAGGAAGATGTAGTTTAGAAATATAAACAGGTGTAACAAAGTCAGGGAGGTAGTTACACCTATAAAACTAGGTAATGCAAAATAAAATGTAAACTGAAAAATGTCTTTTAAAGGCAGTTATTTGTTAAGTGGCTTGTGACTGTGATCCTTTAGGAAACGCAGAGCTGAGACCCTCTTTTCATGAATATTGAAATTCAGTCAGCACAGTACTGGCTAGCTGTGTGCATGGTGCCCCAAGTATCCCAGCAGAAAATGTACCGCACAGGCAGTAGCTGGAGTTTCTTTGTACATCTGCAGTGAGTGATTGGTCATGGTTGCGTGGACATGGGTGGAGAGGACTGCGAGGTCGTTACTTTGCGAGGTTGGAAACTGCCATATTAGATTAATGTTGCCTGTGATAGACTTCGGAGAGAGTGAAAGGAAGCGCGCTCATCTTGTCCAGTATTTAGGGCATGGCCGGTGATGGAATACACTGCAAGTGGAATGCTAATATGCTTATGACTGCTCTCTCTCTCTCTCTCTCTCTCTGATGTGTATGTATTCAAATACCAAGTAACAATTAACAATTTCTCAAAAGAAATTCATGCCAGCTTCATTTCTTCTGTCCTCCTATTAATCATTTTTTTAAATATTAATACCCCTGAGGGTGTCAGATCCACATGTTAGTGATAAGGCACATATATGGGTGTTAGTGCTTATGGAAACCACATTGACATCAAGTGATTCCTAGGACAAATTTTTAGATACGGATTTTTTGAGATTAGTCCCTCACTGATTCTAAAACTCGCCCATTTGGCTAGATCAGCTAGTCAGCAAGCCGCAAAGCACGAGGGTGGCAGATACACTCCACTGAACCATCAGTTAGCCTGGGAGCATGAGGATTTCACATACATATCACCGAGCTGTCAGCACGAGGAATACACTGGATCCCACTTTTACACAGGTGCTGCAGAAAAAGCTCAGGCCTGTCCTTCTTGAGGGACAGCAGTTTCCCAACACAGCTGTCTCCCTACACCTCAGTCTTTGTCTTTCAGTCTTAATGAATTATACTTTTTATCAGCTTTTGAGCTCAGGTCTAACTGAACCAACCATACAACCATGAGGCCAAACATTTGAAACCTTTAGTTCAAGTCTTCAAGTATCCTGGTGTATGACACATATTTCTCAGCCATATTAGGAAAAGAATCTTGAATTAAATTGTTTAAATATTTTAAATAAAAGTCTCTTCATTTTAGACACATTTTCAAATCTGGAGGGCTACATATTCACTTACCTTGTCCTTCCTTTGGTTCCCTTCTTTTCCCATATTGTTAGCTTTAAGAAGCTAAGAACAGAAAGAAAGAACAGCTTCAACAATGTAAAACTCAAAATACACAAAGAAAATAAACAATTAAACTCTCTAGTACCCTATTGTCCTTCTGAAGAAGAATGCTAAGAGGAAACTGGATTTTCCTGGGATCTGATAGGTGCTACCTGCCTTTCTGGGGGAAAGAACAATTAGTGAGCTCTAAGCAAATGTATATGCTTTTACCAGTGAAGGGGAGTCTTCATACCTTGTGGGGGCTAGACGCTAGTAACTATCAGATTTTATATAGATCTAAGAGGAAAAGGTTTCACATACACAGCAACCTTTCCTTTGTTGGTTGTATTTATCATATATATACATATATGTATATATATATATATGCTTTATGTACTAAAAAACAGTAATTGAGTGGGTGTGTCAGTTAAAGTCTCCAAACTCCAAAAATAAGAAACTACAGTGTAAGTCTAAGCTATTTGTTGAACTCAAAGTCTGTTGCTGAATACTCCCCAAAGAAAGCATTATCTTCATAAAATCTCTTTTAGTTTTGAAGATATTTGACAGTGTTTGTGTTTCTATTCATCAATAAATTTATCCAATTTATCCATTTAAAATTTAAAATCCATTAGGCTGAAAAACATTTGAGACAAAGTTAAACCTTTTAGGTAGGTAGGTATGTGTGTGGAGGGAGACAGAGAGGGAGAGAGAGAGAGAGAGAGAGAGAGAGAGAGAGAGAGAGAGAAAATTTAATGTGCTTATGGTAAGTATTTGAGCTTTAACAACCTAATTCCTATGATCCTGGGGCTATTTCCATTTTCTGTCCTAATGTGTGTTCAATGGATAATTTTGCATTTTAAAGAAAATTTTGCAGAAAAAAAATCTCACAGAACCATTGATTTGAAAGCATGCTGAGGAGAGTACAGGAAAGCATTTCTTATTTTTAACTGGTGGCTGATCGTGATGGGAAAAGCAATTCACTGATAATGCATGCAGATTGTGTTAGAAATTCTCTGCTGGAATTTGCTGGGCCAATTTGTGATAACATTCTCACGTGCTCTGTGCTCTGGGCCTGTGGCCTTGATGATCACTAATTCATTAAAATATCTAGACTACTTCCATGTAACGTTGATCTTCAGTTTGCACAAATGGCTTTGACTGGAATGTGATAATATCCAAATTATTCAACCTTCCTTTCCTCTCAGGAGGAAACTGAGGTCTTAGCTCATATTTTCCAAAGAAATGTCTTAATCTATCTACCCTATGTTTTACCATACATTTCCTTATTGGCTTTTCTATGCACAAGTATGCCTAGGCATATAGTTGAGGATCTGCTTATGATTTTGTTCCTTCCATGTCCCACAAGAAAGGAAAACTTGAACATGGTATACTCAATTGAGAAAGGAAGGTGCAGACTGTATTTGGTTGTTACATAGTAAACAAATACTAAGAAAAAAATCAATGTACAGCACACTCCAAGAAATGTTGTCAAAAAATGATATTCACATTTGTATGTGGACCCTCTTCTTTGCATAGGCTTAATATACCCAGGAAGATGTTCCAAATGATAATTTCTAAAATTTACTTGGCAGTTATCTGACCTAGGTTCCTTCTCTCTGTCTCTGTCTCTGTCTTTGTCTCTTTGTTTCTCCTCTCCCCCTCTCTATTTCTCTCTGTAGGTGGAGACTGCTCATTTATTTCTTGGCCACACAGACCCGAAATAATCACACAGAAGCTATATTAATTATAGCACTGCTTGGCCAACGACTTAGACATATTCCTGATTAACTCTTATATCTTAAATTAACCCATTTCTATTAATCTATGTATCATCACAAGGCTGTGGCCTACCAGTAGGCATCTTTCTCCTTCAGCAGCTACATAACGTCTCTCTCACTCTGCTTTCTTTTCTCCTTTCTCTCTGCTTGGAATTCCCACCTTGCTCTATTCTGCGCTGTCATAGACTCAAGCAGCTTCCTAATTAACCAATGGTAACAAAACACATTCACAGCCTACAGAGAGAAATCCCACATCACCTCTCTTTTTCTGTCTAAATAAAAAGAATGGTTTTAACTTTAATATAATAAAATTATGTATAACAAAATCGATATTAAGCAAGAATTATAGTTATAATATTTATATCTATTTTATCTTTTGTGATAACTAAGGAAAACTATAACTATCTATTCTTTAACTCCATCAAAGACTCCAGAAGGATATAATATTTCCTAAGTTAACAGGAAGTGCATTGTAAGTAACTTCTGAAACTCTAGAATTGACAGAGACATCTCACTGTCTGGACCCAAAGTTCTTTTGTAACATCATCCATCTTCAACCTACAGGCCCATAATATCTGGCAGACTTTCCCATGAAGCAGGAAATATGAAAGACTGTTTCACCTCTATTGGCAGTTTGTCAGTCATTTTTTTTCTGTATCCTGCAGAATGTCTGGCAGACTCTTTCATGAAGCAGGATCCCTGAAAAATTGTCTCACCTTTAGGCAAGTTTAGCAGTCAATATTTTGTGTGTTCTGCATGCCCAGTTCATGCAGCATATCATCAAGCAGTCTAGGCAAGAGCAGTTTCTTGCCCAAATGGCTAACAAACTCCATAAGGAGCCTCTTTGATGCCCATTATCCTCTTGAAGTAGATTGGTACTGCCAGGAGCAGATGTCAATAGAATCCTAAATTCTTAAAACATTTTAAAGCCATTTTCTGCAAGTCTTTGAAGAGTTTGAAGTATACCTATTCTCCTGGAATATATCTCTGTACATCTAGAAAACCTAACTAACACAACTACAAGTTTGACTATTATAAATGACTATCTACTAATCTGTATTTCTTAATTATACATTACATTTTTAAATGAGCTGCACAAACATAATACCTTAAACAAGAGCAGAAATTCATATAACACAATTGACCTTAAATTTGTATCAATAGACCAAGATCCATACCAATGCAAAGTATTCATCTCTGTAGTATATCTCCCTTTAAATGTAAACAAATATTTATAAACAACCATGAATTTGGGCAATATAAGAGTTAGCTAAAAATATGCCCAAGCTATTGGCCAAGCAGATTTGTAATTAATATAGTTCCTGTGTGATTATTTCAGGTTTGGGCAACAAACCTGAAATTGGAAAACAAATGAGCAGTCTCTGCCTACATCCCCCCACCTCTGTGTGTGTGTGTGTGTGTGTGTGTGTGTGTGTGTGTGTTATATGTCTGTGCCTGTGCATATGTGGAGGCCAAATGACGGTACCTGGTTTCCTGTACTATCACTTTCTGCTTTTCTCCTTTCACACAAAATCTGTCACTGAATCTGGGGCACAGTTTGGATCCAGAAAGCCCTCATGACCATCCAGTGATTTACAGGAATTCTTGTGACTGCCTATGCATGCTGGGTGTTTGATCACAGGTCCTAATGCCCGTGTAGCAGGCATTCTCACCCACAGATACAGCGGTCTTTTTATAAGTACCATTTCAAATGGTTAGGTTATCCAAATCTGGAGCACTAAGCTGCAGGATTAACCAAGGCAAATCCTAGTGCAGTTTTGATTGCCCTATGGTAAAGAACTCTCTCTTGTCATTCAGGTATGGCTCCAGAAATAAGGAAACAGTAATGCGCATTTCTCACTTGTTTGCAGCTTGTTTTTCTTGTTCCTGTTTCAGGTGGTCAGAGCCTCTTTGGGGTACCTTCCCACTCTCTTCATCTTCCAAAACTGTTGTCTTATTTTAGTTTCCATTGATAAAAATATTGAGAATAAGGACAACAAAGAACACAATCTCCCAAACAAATCCAATGGATCGGGGATAAAGAAATGGCCCAGCAGTTAAGAGCAATGGCTTCTTTCCAAATGACCAGGGGTTTACTCCCACCACCAATGTGTTGGCTGACAATTGCACATAGCTCCAATTTCAGGGTATCTGATACCCTCTTCTGGCTCTGTAGGCATGTTGTACTGCACATGGTACACAGACATAGATGCAAGCCAAACACCCATGCATGAAATAAAACAATAAAATTAGAGATGAAACAAGCTCAAATCCTTATGAGTGATCTCGCAAAATGTCACAGAGGAGCCTCCCTAGCAAGCAAGAAAATGGAGCAATGCGCTGGAAAAATGTTTCGATGGCATTTCCTAGAATCAACCTCTTTATAATTACCATAATCTTGTTTGCATTTTGGGTTCTAGTTGTCCTTCTATTCCAGTCTAATGCTTGTAATTAACAGAAATTATCACACTATTTCAGAAAGAAATCAAACCAGAAGTTACATAGGTGTCCTTCCTGTCATTATGATGGTTAAATAATGATTGGCAACTTTATAGGATCTAGGATCATCTAGGTTATATGCCACTGGGCGTGACTGACCACCATCATCTAGACTACTTTATTTGAGGTGTGAAGACCCACTGAAACTGCAGCCAGCAGGACCATTCTGTGGTCTGGATGGGAGCAGGAAACAAGATGAGAACCAGAATCTATTGCTCTCTGCTCCTTGACTGTGGATTCAGTGTGGCTAGCAGTATCAAGCTCTTTCAGCCATGACTTTCCTGGCCTTATGGGCTGAGCCTGAGGAGCTGTAAGCCAAAGAAACCCTTTCTTCTTCCCATAGTTGCTTTGGTGGGAAATGTTTGTCACATAGAGATGAGTGGCTAAAAATACTGAGTTTCTTGAAAGCACAGAAATGTAAGGAGGAATTTTGTGCCGTTTTATAGTTTTTAATGCCTTTTTTGTTTGCTTGTTTCAAAAGTGAGTTTAGAAGAAACCTTGGAGTTTTGTTAACATTTTGCTAATCTCTTGATATTTCAGTAGTGCATTAAACCTATATGATACTACTGAGACTTTAAGTAAATACAAAATGTTTACTACTGAGTCACAAGGTTTGTGTTTCTCTGGTTTTTATCTGCTCTTTACTGTTAGTATTGGAAATTAAATTAAGTGCCCTCTGCATGTTAGGGAAGGGTGACATCTCTAAGTTATACCCTTTATCATTGTTTATATTTTATTTTAAGACAGTACCTCCCTCAGTTGCCCGGATTAACTTTGAGTTCACTGAGTAGCCACTGTTTGCTTGTGACTGCTGGTTCTCATGATTCATCATCCGAGTATCTGGGAATACAGGCCTATATCATTAACTCTGACTCTGCTACAAAATACTGTAGCATTGCCATGCGTGCTTCAAAAGCAAGGATGTATTCAATGATATTTTCTTCCAATACACAGTATGCTTGTGCATCTCAGGAAAACTATGTATTAGGAAGTTGGTACTAGGTCTATTTTTACCGAGGACTAAAATTCAGATTCTAAATTACCCACCCTGCATTGTGCACAAATAGAGATGAGTCTGGACTACCTCTGGCCTCCTGCCTCCAAACACAATATCCACCCTCACTATTATTTAACAAATTTGCAGGCATCGTGCACTTCCCAGCAATTTAGGGTTCAACTTTCTCTCCATCCTGGCAGAGGTTCTGGTTGGCAGCCCTCTGCTGTAGCCGTCTCTTTCCAAGCTGGCAGGCCTATTTAAGGGTGGTGGTATTTATGCAAAGATAATACAGAACAGCAATTACCTGCTCATCTGTTCTCCAGGCTGATTGTCAATCACAGCCAAGCAGTTGTTTAAAAGCCTTGTCAATCAGAAAGTTCATCTCCCATAAAGGTCTGCCTTTCTCCTCGTTGAGCATCTGGCCTCATCCGTGTCTCTTAAACAAAATGTCTCATTCTGGACCCTTTGGTGTTCCGTGTGGACCTGTACTCTCAGATTATGTGCATTCCCTGTTTCCAAAGGCTGAAGTAGTGTGGTTTTTCTGCTTACAAGGCACACAGTGGCAGTAGCTGGACATGGCAATGTGACAGAAATGGGAGTATCTCTCTGCTAATATGCCCACCCATCTGCATGTCTAACTCAGACTGAAACAAGTACATTTTATTCCTCACCTGGCTTCTCCAAGAAGGAAAATTCACCTCCACCTCCATGCATACTAGTGTCTTTGCCTGTGCAATTTGTCTCAGCCTTGTCATTAGCCACCCCCTCCCCCCAAATAGAGCACTTTCCTCTCACACTGCCTTCTGCTTAAGAAAATGAAGCGTGTACTTTGCGGTTGGGGCTGCAGGTCAATGGTTAAATTGTTCTTGCTCCAGAAGAAACATTTTCATGTGCTGAATCAGATCCATGAGATTAGTGCCATTTTGCACCTGTAATAAAGATACAGGTGGAACAAGGGCATGGAGCCAGGAAAAATTGCTCAGATTCTCTGTTTCCTGTCTAGAATTCACTGCTGTAAATTATCACATTTTCATTTATTTGGAGACTAGTATTAGCAGAAGTGATTTGACATTTTTTTGCTTTTATGTTTTTCTTTTGAGAACATAGAACGAAGCTTGCAGTGTAGTTATATGACAGCTATGATACTAGTCTGGGGTTCAGGGAGGGTCCTGGAAGTCAGGCCACAGGCATATAAGGAGTCCCAGACATGTTGATCTTATTTGAAAAATAAGTGATCATGCAGTATGTTTTCTAGATGGTCTGGTTCTTCTAAAAAACAATTTCTCTACTTAATAGAGAATAACAAAACCTGTGATAATTTAAGTATTACTCTAAAGTACTAAAGTACTCAAATGCAGAGGCATTTGGCTCAGATCTGAAGAAAACCAATGAGGAAGACACTTGGGAGGGCAAAGGACGGAGACAAGAACTAAAAGCATGATGAGAACTGAAAGAAGGGAAAGAAAATGTCATGAGATCCCTGAGGCGCTGGAGGCTGAGGAAACGTGCTCTTCTCCCCATAGTCTCTGATCTTAGTAAAAACATATTCTGTTCGCCAGAAAGTCTCTGTGGACAGAGCATTGCTTAGCATGTATTGCGTCAAGGTAAGGCAGCATAAGGACCTATGCTTATGTAAAATTGATGGAACCAGATAGTAACAGAAGCTTTAGCAAGGAGCTATCCTTCATGTATAATTTCCAAATAGTGGTGCCTTTCTAGGCAAAGTAACCTTCTTCTGATTTCTGATTACAATAAGAAAAAAGTCCACTATCATTTCCCTATACAGTCACCCCCTAAAGCATTTGTGACCTAGTTCATGGTGCAATCATTTACTCCCCATGCCGAAGCCACTGGTAATCTTTGATTTCTACTTTCATACCATTTTCTGGGTCCATATTAAATTACCTTCTCTGCAAATGACTTCTTCAAACCCTAATTGTCATCACGGCTGAGCCTTTTTGGGTATGCTAACAATGGAAACATTATACAATTTAGGTCTCCTTCGTGGAAACTGTTTTTGTGGACAAGGTCACCTAGTAATTCAGACTGTGTTTCAGAATTACTTAACCTGATGTCCTTCCTGGGTGTGTGTGAAAGTTATGTGACAGTCTGTATAAGGAGAGATAGTTACTTGACAAACAGGATGTCAGGAGAAGTCTCTACTGCTGACTATGGTATGAGGAGAAGGTGTTATTTGATAATTGGGTGTGAAGAATGGGTTTAAGTGACAACCTAGGTGTGAGATGCGATGTTATATGTTATCCAGACCATAATCAGGACAGTTGTTTTACAAGAAAGATGTGCAGAAAGGAGTTACTTAACACCACGGTTAGGTATAGATCAGTTACCTGATAATCTTAGTTGCTATCTACCCTTCTAGATTTATAATTCTAGTCACACCAGTGCTTGGCTTTTTTCAGGTTGTTTCAACCTACAGACCAGCATTATGTGGGTCCCAAGTCCCATAGTGCAGTAGTCATGAGGTTTTATCAAACGTTGACTAAATTCAAAGACACCATCTCTGCCAAGGAAAAACTCTCTCCGGAGGTGTTAAAGTTTGAGACTCTCCACATTGGAAATTGGGACTGCGTGAAACCTCCAGAAGTTCTCTATTGTTCAGGACTGTTTTACCCATCCTGAGTTTTTTTTTCCATATGAAGCTGAAAATTATCCTTTCAATATCTCTGAAGGACTGTGTTGGAATTTTCTTGGGGATTGCATTGAATCTGTAGATTGCTTCTGGTAGGATGGCCATTTTTGCTTTGTTAATCCTATCAATACATGAGCATGGGAGATTGTTCCATCCTCTGATATCTTTTTAAATTTCATTTTTTCAACGAATAGAAGTTTTATCATACAAGTCTTTCACTTATTTGGTTAGAGCTACTATCTGAGGTTATTGCTAAAGCTGTTGTTTCCCTTATTTCTCTGACCATTTGTCATTTGTATATTAGGAGGGTTATTGATTTTTCTGAGTTGATCTTGTTTACGGTCACTTTGCTGGAAGTTTTTATCAGCTGTAAGAGTTTCTGGGTGGAAATTTGAGGGTCACTCATGTATATTGTCATATCAACTTAAATAAAGATACCTTAATTTTTTTCCTTTCCATTTGTATAATTTTGACCTTCAGTTGTCTAAGTGCTCTAAAAGACTTAAAGTGCTATATTGAATAGATATGGAGAGACTGGACAGCCCTGTCTTGTTACTGATTATAGTGGAATATCTTTGAGTTTCTCTCCATTTAATTTTATGTTGGCAATAATCTGTCACTGCCTTTATTATATTGGCTATGCCCCCTGTATCCCTAATCTCTCCAGGGCATTTTTCATGAAGGGATGTTGGATTTGGCCAAAGGTATTCTGGCATTAATGAAATGATTGTGTACTGTTTTTTGTTCAGTCTGTTTACATGATAAATTACATTTATTATTTTAGGTTTTTTGAAACATCTCTGAATCTCTGGGATGAAGCCTACTTGATTATGGTGGAAGACCTTTTTGATGAGTTCTGAGATTCAGTTTGCAAATATTTTACTGAGTGATTTTGCATTTATGTTCATAAGGAAATTGGTCTGTAATTCTTTGTTGCATATGTAACTGTAGCATCATGAAATGATTTGGTCACTGTTCCTTCTGTTTCTGTTTTGTGAAATAATTTGAGAAGTATTGGCATTAGCTCTTATTAAAAATCTGAACTAATACCATATGATTCTGGGCTTTTTTTGGTTGGGAGATGGTTAATGACTGATTCTATTTCACTAGGAGTTAAAGGTCTGTTTAAATTGCCACAATAACAGACACTTTAATCATTTTAATGGAATTGAAGATACAGACATTAATCTACACATCAATGGACACCTGATTTTTTATTAAACAATCCAGAAACACACACTGGAAAAAAGACAGCATCTTCAACAAATGGTCCTGGTCAAACTGGATGCTACATTAACTTAGGAAAAGACTTTTGGAGAAGAACACTGTTAACACAGGTATTAAAACCAAAAATTAATAAATGGGACCTCATGAAACTAACAAGCTTCTGTACACCAAAGGACAGTGACATTTAGACAAAGCAGCAGGCTACAGAATAGTAAATGTTTTTTTTCCAACTACACAACTGATAGAGGTCTAATATCCAAAATATATAAATAACTCAATAAACTGAATATCACAAAAAAGCCTAATTAAAAATGGGGTATAGATATAAATATAGAATTCTCAATAGAAGAAACTCAAATGGCTGAGAAACCCTTAAAATATGTTCAACACCCTTGACCATCAGGGAAATGCAAATCAAAACTACTTTGATATTTCATATTACACCTGCCAGAATGGCTAATATCAATAACACAAGTGACAGCTCAGTTTACATGATGTGCTGTAAGGGAACTCTCCTCCAATACTGGTGTGAGTACAAACTTGTACAATAATTATGAAAACCAAATTGATCTACTTCAAGATTTAGCTATCACTTTTGGGTGATTCTACCCAAAGAATACATCATCCTACCACAAAGACACTTAGCCAAAAATGTTCATAGGTGCTCTATTCATAATAGCCAGAAATTGGAAGCAACCCAGATGTCCCTCAACAGAAGAATGAATAAAGAAAATGTGGAACATTTCCACAATGGAAAAATACTTAGCAGTTAAAAAAAAAAACGATAATATGGCCTGGCAGTGGTGGCACATGCCTTTAATCCCAGCACTCAGGAGAAAGAAGCAGGCGGATCTCTGTGAGTTGGAGGCCAGCCTGGTCTAAAAGAGCTAGTTCCAGGACAGGCACCAAAGCTGTACAGAATAACCCTGTCTCAAAGAACAAAACAAAAAAATGACATCATGTAATTTTCAGGCAAATGTATGGAACTAGAAAAAAAATATCTTGAGCGACATATTCCAGACCAGAAAAACAATATGATCAGTGCCTTATTCTGTCATCATCAAAGATCCACCTACCTTTGCTCCTTCCTCTGTGTTCATCTTTCAGGTGATTAGTCCTAGACTGAGTTTGAAAGTGTTCGACGTTAAATTATATTTTACACTTCTTTATTTCATAGGCATTTTCCTCTAGAAACACTGTATGTTCACCTTTCTTTGATATGTGTTTGGTACCAGAAAGTATCAAGAATACTCAGACACATGCATTGTGATGAGACTTGAGTACTGACCAATTAAGCACTCACTGAGAGAAGGCACTGAGCAAACTTATAATATTAGTCTTGTTCACCTTGTGTGCTCACAAATATAATTCAGTTCATAAAAGAATAGGCCAAAGAGGAATGTTTTCTCTAGAGATGAATGGAAAAAAGAACCAAACAGAGTAACTGGAATTTAAAATTTTTCTGTTCAGGACTTGTTCCTTGAACACGGTATTGAAGTGGTAAGACAATGGAAAGATGGAGGTCTAGCGTCAGGCAATTAAATTAAATTAAATTAAATTAAATTAATGAGGTATTGCTCTTTTAAGTGTTTTATGTTGACATCTTAGAGTGAGTTTATTATCATAATAATGGATTGTTATAGAGAAAGACTGGTCTCTGACTTGTCTAACCATGTAAACGCTTCCTATATGCTCTCTCCATTGTGATGTCATCTACCACTAAACTATTATCAGATGCAAAACCAGCAGATCTTACCATTCTGGACATTCAACATCCAACATTGTGACACAAATAATAATCTTTCCTTCATGACTAACCAACTTTAGTCATTTTCTTAAATTAATAGATCAGCAAATAAAAAGTTAATTCAAGTTAATTCCAAAGATACCATCATTGTTTAGGTAGCAAAGAAATCACCTCACAGTAGGCTTTTCTCATAAATTTCCTGCTCACAGATTTATCCCTTGTGCCATTCAGTAATGTAATAATCACATGTAGGAGTGTGTTTGAAGACTTTGATACTTTTCATCCAGAAGGTATTCTGATTATATATTCATTAATTAGTATATTGATATTTTTTGCAGTGTGTGCTAAATATCACACAAAGATTGTAGAATGAAAAGAGGCATCTACTTGTGCAGTTCATGCTTAGGCAGGGATGACAGTCTTAGATAGAGAACATATATGATGTTACCATTGCCATAAGAAAACTTATTAATAAGTATTTTTGAACCACATAGTTATTACCTTATCCAGAAAAGAAACTAATCAGTACATGCATCGAAGCAACCACAGACGGAGAATCTGAAGTGTAAGAGGCTTCAGGAGGGGCATTTTTAACTCTGTACTGGTATGTGCTATACAGGTTCGTATTCTGAAGCAGTTTGTATACAAATTAACAAAAACTAGACATGCACACAGAAAGGTTTGCCACTTCAAAATAAAAAAAAATCCTTGAACTCTTATCCTTTATTACAATCATCCTCACAAAAGGTAGCAATTGATGTGATACTTTTTCTTCTGAAGTTCTTATTTCTATATAAATCTCCAAGTTGTCTTTTTGTCTAACACAAGAAGACTCCAAATACATACAGAGTTTTATATCTCACAATATTTATTGACATCTCTCTAACTAGAATATCTAAAACTACTTAATTCTATTTTAGGATTGATAGTATTTCATCTTATTGACAAAATATAATGTTTGTTCATCAGTTTTTTTATAGTTTAGTGTACTTTTTAGGTATTTGAAAGTTCCTTGTTTTAATGAAATAAAGTTTTAAGTCTCTCTTGCTTGTATATTTGTGCATGTACATGAATCACATTGGGCATGAATTTTTCAGTGTTTGTGGAAACTGGGCCTTTCTTCTTGGAAATCAATGACACGTATTTTAAAAGTGAATGTGAAAGCAGATTTCAGGATAATAAGGAATCAGACTAATCCTCAAGGAGTCACAGTGATTCACTCCGTAGATCTCTCCATCTTTGTTCCCACCCAGTGCTTGCAAATAAAGTGTGTGAATCTACTCATTTGCCTTGAACCCAATGTATTACACTGCTTGGGAGCAGACAGTAGAAGTAGAGTTGCTCCATAGCTATTGGGATGCATGCAAAGCATTCTCTCAGTAAAGAGAATTATTTTGCAGGCTCTTCATTTTTTAACCTCAGAAACAAAGAATATAAGATTCTATCTGACTAGCTTCTTTTAATGTCAGGCCAGAAAAATGTTAAATAAATATCAGGCAAGAAAGAGAATCTATGATTGTCAAATAGAAAAAGGAAAATTACCCTTAAATTAGCTTATACGTATATAAAGATAATGTGTAGGGTGTCAATCAGAGAGCAATATTAACCTGTAAGTGGTGTCAAGCTATGGAGAGGCTCTCCATCATTCATGTAGCCTGCTAACTACAAATATCACATAGCAAGAGTTTCCTATCTGTAAGAGAAGAAAGTCGCCACATGGAAATGTGGGAAGAACTCAGAAAAGGTCCAGGGATCTCTTCTCGCATCTTCCAGAAATTTATTAATAATGTTAAATTCTTTGTGATGAAATTGAGATGTTAAAAATGTGAAATCTTGATTTTGAAAGATATTTTCAAACTGGCCTGTAAATGTCGGCTTTTATTTATACTTTTAGCATATACTTTTTGTAAAGAGGGTACGTTGAAGGAAAATAGTTCCTACCCATCACTAAGTAGTTATCATTGTCAGAGGACTCTTACTTCTGCTATTAAATGCTGAGAATACAGTTCATGGTATCTGCACTAAGTAATGATTGGCTAACTGAGGTCTTTGTCATAGTCCCAAATAGTTTTGTATTGTTCACTGGGACTTTGGTGGATAACGTTCCTTACATTCCCGAATGCTAGTAATGACTCAAAATTTCTGTCTTTTGTCTCTCAAAATGGAAATTTTAATTGAAAACCAAAGTACCCCCAAATACGTTTAGAGTGATTAGATTTAATTGTCAAATTGACACAATCTAGAATTATTTGGGAAAGAAGACTCAAAAAAGGAATGCATGCATTTAGGGAGCCCGTGAGCAGGTCCGTGGGAGATTGCTTATGTTATTATGTTCATTGATGTGCGGAGACCTGGCACACTGTGGCCAGGGCCATTCTGTGAGCAGGAGATCCTGGATTATACAACAGTGGAGGAGGCAAACTGAGTACTGGCAAGCATGGATTAATTCATTGCTCTCAGCTTTTGACTGTGGAAACAATATGACTTTCTGCTGTCTTGACATTCCTGCAGTGGTGAACTATAATCTGGAATTGTGAAGCAAATAGATGTTTTCTTCTATAAGCTGCTTTTATCTGGGTAATATATCCCAGCAACTGGAAAGAAAACTAAGATAGTTTTTAGTGTATTCTTTGTAGATTAGCAATGATGATTTTTATCAAATGCTTCTTCCCAGTTTGGTTAAAAGGTACCATATCATGTTGAGAAATATTAATTATCATTCAGAAAGTAATCACTACTTATTCTTATCAAGCTTAGATAAAAACTGAAAAAAAGGTACGATGTTACATTTAATATTAAAGTTGTATCTCTAAATGCTGTGTATACTAAATTTGCAAATACTTTTTTATCCATATGTAAAACATAAATATTGTTAATGTGTTTTCTTATACATACTACCACATTATTACAAAACACCATCATCCTGGGGGCTGTGCCAAATTCTAACACCTGAATTGAGACACTTTTTTTTTTAAACTCGGTGCTAATTGCTTTTGGCAACACTCAGCTCTTAGAATGAATAGCTCTTGTACATGGTGCTACTCTAAAACAGAGTGACACCAAACAGTTATTGCTAAGAATGAAACAAGTGGAACCCTAACAATTTCATGCATTAGTCAGGACAATGATGTACAATTGTGCATCCTGGTTCTCATGCCCTTGTTCTTATTATGATTCAGTGATTCAGTTCATGCTAACTTCACCACACACATGCACACCTACAAGAATACATACACACAGTAGCAAACACATTACCCCAACATGGCAGGCTTAAAATAACTGGAGTTTTTTCTCTCAGTGTTCTGGAGCCCAAAAATTTCAAAATCAAGATTAACTATTTGAGGTGGCTAATAGGGAAAGCCTAGCACTCTACCAGCTTCGAGTAATTTCTAGAAATCATTTGTCTTCCCTGATTACTCTAATTCTATCTGCCTCCATATTCCCATTGCCTTCTCTTTTTTGTTTGTCCTTTCTCTAATAGGATCCCTACTAGGATTTATGGTCCAGCCTAGTCTAGAATAAGAGCTCTTCTTATGGTTCTTACATTAATAGTTATAAAGGCAAATTACAAGCAAGGTCATATACTGAAACCTTGGGTACTCATATTTTTGAGAGACACAATTTGGCTTGCTACATTCATTCTGTACAGACTCCATGGTATACCACTGTAGTATATAAAAGCTAAATCTTTCCCTGTCCTTCCTTCCCATCCCTTCCCCTTCCCTCTCCTTTTCTACCTGCTCTCATTCGCTCCCCTCTTTTTCCCTCCACTCCTCTCTCTTTAACCTCCTTACCTTTTCCCCCCTTACTTTCCTCTATTACTTTTCCCAAGATAGGTTATTGCTATGTAATGCAGACTGGCCTGGGACTCATTGACTGGCCTAGGCTGGCCTCAGACGTTCAGAGATCCTACTGCCTCAGCCTCCTATGAAGTGTTTGGTTATCAGGCAATTATTTTTATTTGGTTTTGCACAATTCTTGTCTGCTGTCCTCTTCATATTTTCTAAAATTGCTTCATTAATCTGTTCTGAATTTGTTCCAACACTGAATTAACTAATTAGGGTTCATGTTGGCTCACAGAGACTGAAAAAGCAAGCCCAGGGCCTGTATGAGTTTGTACCAGATTTCTCTGCGTATATGCTATGACTGTTGGCTTGATGTTCTTGTGGGATTCCTAACAGAGGGAGCAGTGAATCTTACTCTTTGGCCTGCTCTTGAGACTCCTTTCTTATTATTAGGTTGCCTTATACAATTTCCATATGAGGGTGTTTGTCTTGTCTTATTGTGTCTTGTTTTATCCTGTTTGGCTGTTTTCTCTTGGAGGTTGTTCTTTTCAGAAGAGGAAATGATGGGGGAGTGGATCTGGGGAACAAGGGGGGGTCAGGGAAGCAGGAAGTAGTGGAGGGAGGGGAAAATGTGATCCAGGATTTATTATGTGAAAGAAAAAAATCTATTTTCAATAAAAATTTAAAAATATCAATGCTTCCCAAGTTTGCATGCATGAAAAATGTGTTAACCAAATTCTTGCTAAAGTATTATTTATGTTATATTATGAAGGGACAATGCCCACAGCTTTCATATTTTCAGCATATTTCAGTTGCTATTCTTCTTTAAGACAGGGTCTTGCTGTGTACCTTAGGTGGAACCTAACTCATTACATATGTCAAATACGCCTTGATTGAAGGGAGAAAACCACCAAAAACCATTTTGTGCCAGGCCCCAAGGTAGACATCAGCAAAGCCGGAAGTCCCCTAGACTGTAGCCCAGTTGCTGAAGGTTGATATCAGCAAAGTGGAAAGTCCACTAATCCTTATATACTGTTTAGTACCCTGACTCCCGACTGGCAATGGTACACTGTACTGGATCTCAAAGGTGCATTCTTCAGCCTGCCATTAGTCTCTACGAGCCAAGCCTACTTTGCCTTCGAATAGCATGATCCAGAGATTGGAATCAGCAGGCAGCTGATTTGCACCTGTCTGCCTCAAGGCTTCAAAAACTCTCACCATTTTGATGAGGCACTGCATGAAGACCTGGGGGAGTATCAAATCCAAAACCCAGAGGTGAGTCTATTACAATATGTAGATGATCTTTTGCTTGCTGTCTAGGATCCAGAAAGTTGCATGAGAGAGACTGAGCATCTGTTTCACACCCTTGGAGAATTAGGATACTAAGTATCAGCAAAGGAGGTTCAGATTTGTCAATGACAGGTAACCTTTCTGGGATATGTTCTTAAGGAAGGGCAGAGATGGTTGTCTGAGGCCCATAAAGAGACTGTGCTAAAGATTCCAAACCCCAAATCAGCCAAACAAGTTAGAGAATTTCTGGGGATGGTGGGATTCTGCCGCCTATGGATCCCTGAGTTTGCTGAGATAGCCAAACCCTTATATGTGTAACAAGAAGGCCTGCTTGTTGGGGTTTCTGTCCTGCCCAGTTCTCACAGCCAGTAACCGCCAAAGAAAATCACACAGAGATCTACATAAGTTATAAGCTGATTGGCCCATTAGCTCAGGCTTTGTAGTAGCTCTTACAACATATATTAGCCACATGGCTCAGTACCTTTTTCAGAGGGGCAGGTCATATCCTGCTTCTTCTGTGTCTGGGCAGGACTGCGGAAAGAGCTTCCTTCTTCCCAGAACACTCCTGTTCTCATTGCACCACCTCTACTTCTTGTCTGGTTGTCCCGCCTATACTTCTTGCCTGGCAGCTGGCCATGATTGACAGACTACAGACAATTCTCCTGCACCACTTCCCCCTCTTTTTTTTTTAAACAAAGGAAAATAGCCATAGTCCATTTTTTGGGAATGTGGGTGTAGTATTCCAGGCTACTTCCAGCTCGTTGGGGGACACTGATAATCTTATGGGGACCGAAAGAAAATTTAGAATTATGATCAAGTCTTGACTGGAGTATCCTATGAGGCTTGATCATTTCAGGCATCAGTCTTGAATCTGTTCTGGATGTAGAACTCAGACATCCAAGCCATCTGTTCCTACTGGTGATTTCTCAGGAGGTCTTCCTTGATCAAACCGGATTTTTCTTAACTCAGAATGAATCCACAGCCTCTCATTTCCTGTGGAAACAAAAGCAAAATCTCTTCTCAAAGTAACATACCTTTTGACTTCAATTTTGAAGTCAAGGTATTTTCAAAACACCTATCTTGGATTAATTCAGCAGCATTTATAAGCAAATATCTTTAGCAGCTGTTGCTCCTCCCTCAGCATTCAAACAATTCAAAGGGAGCATAATAACATACAGTATCAAGATTCTCTGTGTATTTTTCATCTTTACATGGCTTGATTTTAACCTCTATTTCTTTTATTTTTACTTTTTGGCTTTTTGAGGCAGGTTCTCTGTGTACCTTTGTCCTGGAACTCACTCTGTAGAGCAGGCTGTCCTTGAACTCACAGAGATCCCCAGTGCTGGGATTAAAGGTGTGTGCTACCATACCTTGAATTCACAGAGATCTGTCTGCCTCTGCCTCCCAGGCATTGGGATTAAAGGTGTGTACCACCACACCCAACTACTCTCTTTCTTTCTTTTTTATTTTAAGGATTTTAATCTTTTTCTTTTCTCTCCCAAGCCTGCATATATTTTTAAACACACAGTAAACCATTTAGAGGTTTTCTTCGTCTTTGAATCTATCTTTACTGTATCTCTCTCTTTTTTTCTGGCCACATGAGTCTTTAATTTACTAAGCAGTATGGAGAGGATTAAAGCCGTGGCTTTAACAGTTAGATCCCCCCCCCCATTTCTTAGTTTTTTGAGATCTCAGCCTCATGGAGGAGGTACTGGCTGTAGCCATGTTTATTGCCACAACTCTACAGCATTTCAAGGTCCCTGCCAGAAAGCAAGCTGCAGCACTGTGTCCACAAACCACACTCAAATGCTCCATAGTCAGATTGCCTCCCTGAAAGAGTTAGAGTTTGCCCTGGCAGAATGGCCCAGAAAGCCAGCATTTTAAAATGGCACAGCCTTTTTCCTGCTATTGCTGAAAACCAAAAAGCGTGTGGTCAGCTTTTTCAACACCATGTAAGTGTTTTGGGGCAGGACCTCTTAAAGTGCTGCAGGGTTTTGCAGTTAAAGCTGAGTCAGGAAGCCTCCCTTAAATGAGAGAGCTTGCCTCTAGCAAGCAGAGCAGACCTGAGAAATTGCTGCTACCAAGAAGCCATGCTTTACTCTATTCTTTCCTGGCTAGAATTACTTCCCAAGCTCTCTTAGGTTTTATGTGGATGCAGTTGTCCACGTGGGCACCATTCTGTAACAAGAAGGCCTGCTTGTTGGGGTTTCTGTCCTGCCCAGTTCTCACAGCCCCAAAGAAAAGCACACAGAGGTCTACATAAGTTATAAGCTGATTGGCCCATTAGCTCAGGCTTTGTAGTAGCTCTTATAACATATTTTAGCCCATTATTCTTATATATGTTAGCCCCATGGCTCAATACCTTTTTCAGCAGGGCAGGTCACATCCTACTTCTTCAGCGACTGGGCAGAACTGTGGAAAGAGTTTCCTTCTTCCCAGAATACTCCTGTTCTCATTGCACCGCCTCTACTTCCTGTCTGGTTGTCCTGCCTGTATTTCCTGCCTGGCTACTGGCCAATCAGTGTTTATTTAAAACATGATGGACAGAATACAGACAATTCTCCTGCACCGTATATGAGGCCATGAAAGGAGTTCAGGACTTCAGGTGAATGGAGGAGAGACAAAAGGCATCTGAAGCTCTATAACACAAGCTCCTGGAAGCCCTGGTCCTTGAACTGCCAGATGTCAGTAAACCTTTTCTCTTGTTTGTAAACAAGAGAAAACAAGGGGAGAGCAATGGGAGTGCTTGCCCAAACTCTGGGGCCTTGGAGGTGACCAATAGTCTATTTGTTAAGAAAAAACTGGACTCAGTAGCAGCTGGATGGCCCCTCTGCCTTTGTATCATAGCTGCAGTTGCCCTATTGGCAAAAGATGCAGACAACCTGACAGTAGGTCAAAATTTGACCATTGCAACCCCCCGTGCATCGGAAGGAGTGCTGAAGCAACCTCCAGATAGGTGGCTGAGTGATGCCGAAATGACCCAATACCAGGCACTACTGCTTAACCCTACCAGAATAACCTCCCATATACCAACTGCCTTAAACCCAGCCACCCTATTGTGGGATCTGGGATACTGGCTCAGGTCCACAGCATCAGACCTGACCTGAAGGATATTTCTGTCCCAGATGCTGAGGCCACCTAGTTCACAGATGGCAGCTGTTATATGTAGAATGGATAAAAATATGCAGGAGCCTTAGTGACAATGACTACAGAGGCAATATGGGCTGAACCCCTACCACAGGGGATGTTGACACAAAAGGCGTAGTTAATAGCCCTTACATCAGCACAAAAGGTAGAGTTAATAGCCCTTACAAAGGACTTACAGAGAGGGAAAGGTAAAAAGCTAAACATCAACACAGACAGCAGGTATGCCTTTGCCACAGCCCACATCCATGGGGCTATTTACCAGGAGAAGGGGTTGCTAACAGCAGAAGGAAAAACTATTAAAAAACAAATATATCTCCTACAAGCATTATGGAGGGCCACAAAGTTGGCAATAATACACTGCCCTGGACAACAAAAAGGCTCCAGAACAATACAACTGGGAAACAACCTGGCTGATAAAACAGCAAAAGAGGTGGCTTCAGCTCCAAGGGCTATGGTCACTTTAACTGGCCCAGGAGCCAGGGGCCTGCCACAAATCCCCAAGTCCACACCTGAAGATCTAGCCTGGATACACACTCTGCCCATGGTCCAGTAAATAGAGGAATGGTGAAAAACTGCTAATGGGAAAGTCATCCTGCCCCAAAGACTGGGATACGAGATACTTAAAAGAATACACTGCTTCTCACACCTGGGGACACATAGAATACAGGACCTGTTGTGAAGGACTCAGGTCAAAATTCAAGACGGTAGCCAAACTATTGAAAAGATAATGACACAACCCCAGGCATGCCAGCTGACAAACGGGGTGAGCACCCCCTCCAACCCAGGGGCCCACCAGTGGGGAACTCGCCCAGGTATGTACTGGGAAGTAGACTTTACTGAAATCAAACCTGGAAAATTTGGATACAAGCATCTCTTAGTGTTTATAGATACTTTTTCAGGATGGACTGAAGCATTTCCCACCAAGCACAAAACAGTCACAGTGGTGGCAAAGAAGCTGATTGAAGAAATCTTGCCTAGGTATGTGTTCCCAGTCATGATAGGGTCAGACAATGGCCCTGTCTTCACCTCTGGTGTAGGAGGTACTTCTGTATTTGTGTTGCTTTCATTGGTGAATAAAGAAACTGCCTTGGCCTTTTGATAGGGTAGAAATCAGGTAGGCCGAGTAGACAGAACGGAATGCTGGGAAGAAGGCAGTGTGGCGGACGCCATGAAACTCCTGTCTGAGACTGATGCTGGTTAGGAATCTTTCCCGGTAAGCCATGACCTCGTGGTGCTATACAGATTATTAAAAATGGGTTAAATCAAGATGTGAGAGTTAGCCAATAAGAAGCTAAAACTAATGGGCCAGGCAGTGTTTAAATGAATACAGTTTCTGTGTAATTATTTTGGGGGCTAAGCTAGCCAGGAGCCAGGAACAGGAATGCCTCTCACAACACATCTCTCAGGTAAGTCAGGGACTAGCCCTGCACTGGGTATGCTGGAGTATAATATACTACAGATATGGGGGACATGCCCTGTCCACCATTGTAATTTGACTTAAGATAGAGCCAATAAAACCAGCAATAATAGGCCCCAAAAAGGCACTGGGCTGAAATCCTAATCCCCAACCCACAAAGAGACTGGTGCCCCAACAACCAGCTGTAACCACACTTTCACCTAAAACACCAGCTCCAGATGCTTTAGCTATTACCAAGCCTTTGCCACCAGTATAGCATCCCCTTCTGGTTCATAAGACTTATATGGTTCTAAACTCCTCACAGCTGACCCTAACCAACTCTTGTTGGCTCTGTTATTATGCAGCTCCCCTTATTATGAGGAAATTGCTGTCAAGGGCTATATTTAAGAGGCGGCTAAGTCTGAGGAATGTCACTGGCATTCACAAACCTCTCTAACCCTGGAACAAATAACAGGACAGGGGCTGGAACAAGTAACAGTAACAGGATAGGTAAAGCTCCCGCTGCCAAGGCTTTGCAATTCAACTTATCCCTCACAACCACTGCAGAGTACCTAATCCCCTACAATGATACCTAGTGGGCAATGCTCCTCAGGGTTAACTCCCTCTGCAAATACTACAGTTCTAAAGGAGTCCAACAAGTACTATGTCCTCAACAGACTGGCTTCTTTATCATGACTACCAAGGTTTCTGGGATAGAATGGTGCAGGATGCTGGTATAACTAGAATAAGAAGGGAGCCCATGAGCACCCTCACACTCAGTATCATCCTAGGAGCAAGCCTTGCAGGGTTGGGGTCAGGAACTGCCTCTCTTCTGTTTCAAAGTGAACATTACTCTGCTTTGAGAGAAGCTATAGATGTTGACATAGAATGACTAGAGACCTCAATTTCCCACTTGCAGGACTCCCTCTCCTCACTGGCTGAAATGATTTTACAAAACAGAAGAAGACTAGACCTAATCCTTTAACAACATGGAGGATTGCGAGCAGCCCTGGGAGAAGAATGCTGCTTCTATATAGACCATTCAGGACTTGTAAGGGATACCATGGCCAAGGTGCAGGAGGGACTTACAAAGAGAAAGAGAGGAAGGGAAGCCAACCAAGGATGGTATGAATCCTGGTTTAATAATTCCCCCTGGTTGACTACTCTCATCTCCACTCTGATGGGACCCCTGGTAACTTTGCTTTTGCTGTTGACTTTTGTACCATGTATACTTAATAGGCTAGTCCAATTTATGAAGGAAAGATTGGGAACCATCCAACTTATGCTGCAGCACTCTCAGAACTACAGACCCCTCAGGACAGAAGATACCTATGAACTAACTATAAGAGACACATAATTGGGTCAATCTACAAGAAAAGGGGAATATAAAGGAACAAAACCAATTCCATTTTGTGCTAGGCACCAAGGTAGATACCAGCAAAGTGGAAAGCCCCCTAGACTAGGGCCAATCAGAGAGTCACCCATGCCCCTTATGCCCATACCTGTAGATTTGTGGGTTTTGCCTTTAGAAACCCTGCCTATGAATGGTGGAGCACCTCCTCTGGCCTCTGTTGCCTTGGTGTGTGTGACGAGGTTCCTACTGAAGTTTGTACTGCATGATTAAACCTTGCTTTTGCTTTTTGGTGAGTCTGTGTCTCTGGTAGTCTTCTTGGGGTCTCTGCGACTTGGGCACAACAGATGACCCTCTGTTGGAAACCAGCCAACCTGTTCAAACGTACCTGAAAGGAGGAGTAAGGAGTGAGGAAAGAAATACACAAGAAACAGAAGACAGAGTTGAGAGGGCATCCAGTGAATACTGTATCTGACCAAATTTATTTCTTATTTAGTTCCCAAAGCCAAAGGGGAGAGCAAAAGTCTTCCTTACCATAATACAAGGAACAAATGAGTGTAATTACCTGCTTAATTCTCAAAACATCCAGTAACCATGCCTTAGATCAAACATCATGTTATCTGCCCTTGAGGATCAAGACATCTAGTAACCATATCTTAGATCAAGCATCCTGTTATCTGATTTTGAGGAGTAGGATTTGGTTTGAACTCTCTGACCTTAAGTCAAAATGGAATGAGTCAAATCTGTGGGCTCCCACAATCCTCCTGCTTGTGCCTTCCAAGTGCTGGGATGGTACTCATGTACCTTTATGCCCTGAATGTTTTCACTACATTGTACTAGGAAGGCAAATAAAAACACTTTGTTTTTAATGACCTTTTAAAAGATATTTGTGTGGTGAGATTTCAGGGAAATAGGAATAGTTCCCTCCTTGGAATCAAAGACAGGACTGCTGCTCACTGTCCATAATAAAATATTTAAGTTCCATAAATCTCTGAATTCTTCCAAAATACAATGCACCATGAGTAATAATTCCTCAAGAGTGGTCCACTGTGTTCTTATAGATGAGGAACTAGTGCTTATGCGATGGTATAGGCAGAGGCCTTTTTAAATTGATGACTTGCAAACCTTCTAATTGGATCCTTGAAGCTGTGTTATGCTAATCAAAATAGAGTCATATCTCAGACCCTTCATATTTTCGAAAATGATATAAATTCCTGTTATTCCTTTCTTTTCTTTACATACCAGTGGTTTACAATAGGGTATAGGTCAATGAGAATAAAGTAGTAGTGAGGTAACAATTAGGATAAATTTCTAATACCTATATTCAAAATACCTAAATATATAAAAGCTGTATTTGAATTTATTTGTTGACATTTAGAATGAGTAGAGTAGCCAGAATTATCTAACAAGGTATTTTTTTTTTTACTTTTTTCTTCGTGGAATTTTTGTACTCTTGAACTCTTCAGCCATTTTCTTTAAATAGGATTATATCTGCTGAACAATCCTCTTCTCAGTGCTAGAATTGCTGTCTGCTACTACTCATTTGGTACTGGGTGGTCAAATCTATCCCATTGTGTGCTATGGTCTATGACTGCCTTGTCCCCAGACCTTCAGCTGCCATTTCTATCCATTGCAAACTAGCTATTTTTACTCTATGAAACCAGTGTCTCCTCATTGTACTTTAAACCTTTTCTTTCTCCACCATTTACTTTGGACTTCCATTTCCATCAATAGCACCTCTGCTCTCTTTGAGTAAAATCTCAGAACACTCACAGTTCTTAATTAAATACAGCATTTCTATTTTTTTTTTTGGTGATCTAGCTAGAACCTCTGGGCTCATAGAAAAATCTCAATACTTTGAGTATAGCCATAAGTATAATGACCATTCGAATACTCTCATTAGCCAGGTGAACTGCAGATCAGAGCTAAAGTTGTTCATGTCAACTGATGTCGCTGGTGAATATTTCTTGTCTTAATTCAGCATTCAGAGTTCCTTACATGAAATCCCATTCTTTATGTCTGATATTATCATAAGAGGCTGAGTCAACTATAGAATTGCAAGTATTCCTAAGTTCATTTCTTTCTTCTACTTATATTTTGACAATGGCATATCATTTATTATTAGTCATTTTATTGTATTTATATTATTAAAGATTTTCAGAAGAAATTTGGAGCAACATTTTTAAGGGAAAATTCATTTTATGGAGAGTCTAAAATCCATATGTTGGGACACAGTTTCATATTCCGACATAAAATGAAATTCCAGAATTTTCTGATTTAGTTTGTATTACTTTGTATAATCATACTTATGTTACTTCTCTGTGTAAAAGATCATCTGCATGATGTCCATACTTCTATAGCTTTCCTATCAACAGAAAGTGTGTATTGGCATGGGGTTTTCATTTTCTTAGGGTTAGTATGGCCATGAACCTGTCATGTATCTGCTTGGTTTTGGCAGAGCTGCTTTGTGGTGGCTCTCTATTGCAGTCATTCCCAGGAAACTCCCTGCTACCACGATCTCCTAGTGAGACTTACTATAAAATCTTCAATGGTGATTTTAGATACCTCTCAAATGATGCTCATCTGTGGTTCATTACAGCTTTACAAAAGTTGCTCTATTTGAAAATGACTACATTTGCTACTCATTTGGTACTGGGGTAAAATCCATCCCCTACATCACTTTTAAATCATATACTAAGCTGTTTATTTGGCCTATTTGCTTTATGAATGTTTTTTATCAGCACTAACTTTGTAATAATGACAGAAATATTATCTTGACCTCTCTCTCTCTCTGTCTGTCTGTCTCTCTCTGTCTCTCTCTCTCTGCACTGCTCTTCTCAGCATTTGTTGGATTTGTTGCCGCTTCTTCTTTGGGATACATCATAAATCAAGAATGGCTGCCAAGGTCTGTCTCTGACAATGAGGTCTGACCTTCGGAATTTGAACTGATGAAGCTTATTTTCTTTTGTTCAGCATTTCTAGGCTAAACATACATCCATGCCCCTGTGATAAACAATATGAGATCAAGTATGGATTCTGACTTTGTGCTAAACATTTCCAGATGAGGCAAAGACACAGTTTGGCTATATCTTCCAGGAAATGCTGCATCTACACCAGAAGACTGAAGCAATCAGAGCTTACTAATGAAGACCAAAACTAATATCATAGTCATTGTTATTCTCTATGTCTCCACTTCACTCTGACCACCAACCAGAGTTCTTATTATAAACCTCTGTAAAGTGATCCAGTTCTTAATTTTGGATTACCCAACCTAGGCACTTATAAACAGTTTTTATGGGGCACTACTAAAGAATGCAGAATGTGAGTTTCCCTTACAGCAATAAGCTCATAAATTCTGTTGCGTTTGAGCCATACTTTTGCATGAGGGTCTCTTGGAAGAGATAGGTACTTTCTTTTCTTATCTTGGAAATGTGATTATTATGCTTGGATCACCCTCTTTTCTTTCATGCCAGGGTTTCCATCTTGAATACATAAATGGAAGGTTCATCTTAAACCACTTTATTTACTAGTCCAGCCTTTTGGAATTTTCTGGACTCACTTTATGCCTGTTCTTGGTCTTCAGTTTCTCATACGCGTCTACACTGAATACAGATTTTTTTGACAGGATTATATGATCAGAAAATCCTATCATTTTAACATGCTTGCTGAACTCTCTTTTCTGGCACGTAAAAATTGTACCTATGCACCCAACATATTTACTACACAGTCTACAGTGTTTGGGGACTTGCATGCACTAATAATACACCAATAAATTAACTTTATTTTAGTTATACATGGGAGGAAATCTTTCCATAGCTTTCTAAATTTTCTTTGGATCTCTAAGTAACTTTCTTGTCTGTACAGAACGTATAGATTATCAAATGGTATTTATATTGTAGTTTGAAGCTTTGTTCTATTGCCCACTTATTCTCCTGTCTGTTGAAGAGAAAAGTGCTTTATCTCTACCATAATATTCCAGAACTTTCCATATACATGATCCAACAGAGAATAATCAGAATTATTTTATTAAGGTAAGAGTTAAAAAATGTAGAATATTTTCCATATCATTTCCTTAATTTTTGTGTTTTGATTAGCTTGTAGCTTGTAGTGGTAGATGTTGTTTTATTATATGCAAAAATGGTACTATTTTGTGTAAGTATTGATGGGTACCTTTTTAATACAATTTCTAATCTTTCCTAGTATTTCTAAAACTCGTGTTTTTGTTGCAGGAAATATGTCAAATATGTTGATGTTTTAAATGACTACCTTTAAAATTATTTTTTAAATGGAAATATGCATATACTCATAGGAAAATTATAATTTGCAAAATGTAAATGATTACAAGTTATTCAAGTGCCAAAAGTTCTCTAAAGTTTTATCATTGTGCTGTTTAAAACACTGCACTAGAAGGATGGATGCTTTAAATTAACACTGTTTTATAAACTCCAGTTATTTTTTTCAACTTTATAGACACATTGAAAGTAAATGTCAACTTCAATATAATCAAAGGCATTGTTCTGAGATATTTAACATCTGAGGAAATAACTTGTTTTGACACAATGTGTTTTTGTCAGAATCCGCAGACATAAAAAAGTGCATTCCCTGAGCTTCAGCAAAGTGAGTTCTGGCCCCATTGTTGACCATCTCCCTGCTCCTAATGTCCAGGTTAATTTGAAAATGACAGAACCAACTGACTGAAGCCGTAGTTCTGTAATTAAAGTGTACATTATTTTATTACAAATGCCCACTTGTGTTATTTGAACAGGCACTGTTAGTTAGAACAAGTGAACAATGAACTCTGCTTTAGGGCTGCACAGTTTCAATCAGAAGTTATTCAAGGAACTGTTTAAGAAACATCATTTCAAACACAAGAAAACAAAACCACAGTAGTTTAAGATGTAATTTTTTAACAGCTAGTTTAGGTGATGTCTCACATTGATCATGGAACCAGCATTTTTCATTTCCTGTTTAGCTCACTCAGGCTATCCATTTAGTACTTGAAGGATATTTGCTTACAAAAGTTAAAATAGTTAAAATTTGTAGCTATCTATTACTAGATTTGAACATGTATCTTCACTAATTTATCTTTAAAATATAAATAGCATATTACATATCAGAGACAACATTATTATTACCTTATTATTGTAACCAGAGATAAACAGTGGAACTGCTCTCTTGGTGCCAATGGGTCAGGTGGCTTATAACCACCAGGTCCCATGCACACCCAATGGGGAGGACGCCAGATGAGAATAACAGGTGTCTTGCTCTATCACTCTCTACTGTATCTACAGGCTGAATCTCTCACTGAGATTGCAGCCCTCAAAATCCAGAGCTCATCTCTGTATCGCAACGACTCTGGTTGCTGGCATGCAGCAGCAACACTGAGTTTTCAACCTGGGTGCTGGTCTTTTCAACTGCGGTTTTAACTGCCTTGCAACCACAGAGCAATCTCACCCAGCCCTCCCTTACTCTTTTAAAGCAAATAATTGCTAGCTACTCTGTTTTCAGAAGAAAGGATTTCTGCCTTCAGTTTAGGAGCATCCACAATCAAGCATCAAATGCAGGAATGGGATCTGAACTTATTTGCAGTAAGCAAGAATGAAAACACCCAGCAGTCTACAGCTGGCAAACACTGTAAAGTGCTTATCTTAATACATCAGCATTAATGATGACATAATGCACCCCAGGGACCGACAGCAGCAAAGAAATAATTAACTTGCCACTTAGTGCCTTCATTCCACCTGCAGTGAAACACGAAGCAGCAGTCTTTGCATGTGTCTTATTTTGCCTCTGTGCTTGCTTATCAAGGTACAAGAGCTAAAAAGAATGGCTCACTCCTTCACCTCAGCAAATCAGGTATCTGAACAGGCTCTGAGGGTACTTAGGAGCCATCTTCAGGCATTAAAATCTCTTCATTAAATTGTATCAGAATTTTCCTGTCTATAAAATACCTGGGGGGGGGGAGAGGGAGAGAGAGAGAGAGAGAGAGAGAGAGAGAGAGAGAGAGAGAGATTAGTGAGGCTACTACAAAACTTTACCTTGAGAACTTTTATCAAACTCAGCATCCAAAACAGGGATTTGCTCACTTTTACCTTTAAAGAAGGTAGAGGAATCAGGAAAAGGGCCATTTTTGGTTCATTATATTTAGGAATAAGAAACAAGAAGTCAGAACAAAAGAATGGCTGAGATAAATTGCTTTGCAATAGCTTGAATGATGACACTCTTTTGTGTATTTCCCATGGGAAAATTTTTATATAATATAATAAAATATAATATTTTAATAGATAAAATAAAAAATTTAATAGATATGTTTTTTAAAATTGGTCTTAATAAAATTTATTTGGTTAAGCGTTTCACAAACAATTTTATGACAGCTAAGCTCATTTCGTCTTTGTTTTACTTAGAGTTTCTATTCTTCTTTTAAATAGCTGTTTGTTTCTTCCTGAAACTTTCATTTTTTAAACTGAAACAATACTGTTTTAAAAACTGTTTTTCTGGCGATCTCTAAATTTTGTTATGTACTTTGCATCCTTGCTCCCTATTACAAGCTCTAGAAAGCTCACAGCCATCACATTTTATTTGTGAATAATAAGTGCTACAATTAAACATGATTCCTTTATTTTTCTTCACTTCTTTTCCAAGGTCTTTTTTCTTTGCTTCTTGATGCAGACTCATGTTGTGGACCACTAGGCCTGTGTGCTGGAAGCAGAACTTAGGTCTTCTAGAAGAGCTGAACATGCTCTTGACTACCAAGCTTTCCCTCCAGCCCTTGTGCTCAGATATTATTAAGAAGTAATGCTTTTGCTGTGATCCTTGTCCAGTACTTGTTTAGGCAGTCTTGCTGATGACACTTAGAGTACAGACTCTTTGACATTTCTAGAAGACACAATCTCACAAAAACTTCCCATTCCTCTGGTCTTTGCAATCTTTCCAGCCCCTCTTCCCTTATGAGCCCTGGACCTTAACCCTAGACAAAGAACTACAGACACCAAAGGAATACTGATAGTGAGGAAAATAATCTTTCCCATGGAAGACCCCCCCTTTGGTTATCCAGTACCAAGTGGACAGCCATGAAATCATATACGTACAAGTAACACATGGACTGAGAAGGTTGTATCAATGTATTTTGAAATACGAAAGAGATAGAGGCCATAAACTTGAAAGCTGGGGTGAGAACATGAGAGGGTTTGGAGGAAAGAAAGTATAGGGGGAAATTATGTAATTTTATTTTAATTTAAAAGATGACTAGTAACAAAGGGGAAAAAACATTTACATGAGATCGTGAAGTGTGAGACATAGTTCCTAAATTGCTATAAGCTAGCACCTTAGGTACTAAATCAAGCACGTACTGGAAAAGCTTGTGTATTACCTTCTGTTAACTGGTTGCTGGGCTAGCTGGTATAGTATAAAGGGCTTCCGTGGAAAAGGTCAATGGAATCACTGTAAAAAGAACGATTTGGTCACTTAGGGTTATAAGCTTGGGTAGGTAGCATGACCTTTAAACATAGAACTTTTAAACCAAGTCTCAAAAGTACCAAAAGAATGTCATCTTTAGTTTCCCAAGATTTCAAATGTGATTATCTTCACACATAGATGGATTTTGCTATCTGGTCTAATTTCCATGCTAGTGGAATAGGTGCCCATCATTTACCAATGCTTTTGTGTTCTGTTGCTTAATCTTAGGCCTGTGATCTAGAATTCTGGAATTTTATTCTTTGCTAAGTTTAGAAGTAAGTCTTTATTTTGTATATGTCAAAGAATATTTTTTTCTGTGAGTATATATGTGAGTATACCTATATGCACTCCATGCACAGCAGAGGTTGCCCTTAATGTTGTTTCTCAGTAACTCCTCCTAGAGTTTCTAACTGGCCTGGAGCTTGAAATTCAGGTTGGCCAGTGGACACCAGGGCTCCATCTACCTTGCCCTGCTTTCCCAGTTCTAACATTGTAAGTGTGCACTACTCTGATCAGCCTTTTAAAGTTGATCCTAGGGATTGTGTGAGTTCTTGATGCTTGTTTGGCAAACATTTCATTGACTAAGCTATCTCCTCCACCCATAGAGAATATTTATTAACCTGATACTAAAAATATGGATACATTCATTGCTCTTTGTGAAACCAGTTCCTCATCTTAGAGAATGACAGAATAGATGGTTTACTTTTTCTCCAAGAAGGTTTTGTATTACTAGAACAATGAGCAGGCAGACTTTGTGTCAACTATAGATGAGAGCTCTCCATATATCTGAAGATATTGTATTCACTCATAAATCCAGGTTATCCTAACCACTTATCACTAAATTAGGGAATGGGAAAATTTGCTTTGCATCTGTGTGTATAGCCTTGGTCTATAACACTAGCAGGGTCTGTTGGAGTTGTGGAGTATGGCCACCTTCAAACTGTACAGTTACTAGCTCACATCTACATATTTTATGTGAAAGAAACTCTCTGATTTTTATATTTTGTTGTCTTACAATGTGTCTCACTGTTAATGTTTTTTAAACCATGGTATACTAAATGTTAGGAGTTCTATGTTTGTCAGGCCCTGCATTAATTGGCTAATTGTCTGCTAGCTCATTTAGTAATTATCTGAGCATCTAATTTTTGACAACATTATAAGCACCACCCAAAGTAAGCACATCTTTCTTTGCTTCTTCCTTCTTTCAATACTTAGCAACTGTTAGGGACTTTAAATATAGTTATTTTAAAAATTAGGAGGAAACTCTTATAATCTCTGAAAGTTCGAGCTATAAAATTTATCATGATTATACAGCTGTTTTGGATGATTTTGTGCTCAGAACAGCTTGTCTATGTCATATTGACAGTAAAAATTCATGTTCATATATTGACAATTGACCATCACAGACTGCATCTCTTTGTAAACACTTTTAAAATACTTCTATAAGGTTTCCCCTGGTAGGATCAGAAGGATGAAATCAAGATATGACTCATTTAACCTACTGTAGGGACCAACAGTTAACGAACACTTCAGACCGTGTTTATTGGGGTCTTGACAGCAAAATGTGCATGTTCTTTCAGGTGGGAAGAGTGATGCTCTCATCTTAGCAACCATTGGTGCTTTCCTCATACATGATATTTCTCTGTTTGGGATACATAGTGCCATATGCTGTAAGGCCTTGAACACATATTTAAAAATAGCCATCAGTTATTTGGATCCTTGATCAGTTCATTCAAAAGTTAATAATATTTTAAAATACTTTATTTTCATTTTTGCTATGGGACAATGGTTTGTACCCTGTCAATTGTATTTTAATATAATGCTGATTGGCCAGTAGCCAGGCAGGAAATATAGGCGGGACAACCAGGCAGGAAGTAGAGGTGGGGTGACAAGAACAAGAGAATTCTGGGAAGAGGAAAGCTCATTTCCACAGTTGTGACCCAGCCACAGAAGAAGCAAGATGTAACTGCCTCACCAAATAAGGTACCAAGCCACGTGGCTAACACAGATAAGAATAATGGGTAATATAAGTTATAAGAGTTAATAAGAAGTCTGAGCTACTAGGACAATCAGTTTATAACTAATGTAGACATCTGCGTGATTTCTTTGGGACTTAATGACTGTGGGAACCAGGTAGGACAGAAAACTCAGTCAACACATTTTAGTTATCTATGTTTGTGCTATGTGTAGGTTTGTGCATGTTAATGTTATGCCTGGAGAGACTCAAAAAGGGCCATTAACGTGGTTGTGAGCTGCCTAAGTGAGTGCTAAACTCTAGTCCTCTGCAAGACCTCCACATATTCTTAACTGCTAAGCTGTCTCTGGGACCTCCAAGTTACATTCTTATATAACTCTTATGAGTAGTACTAGTTTTTGCTGTAGGAAATCCTACAGCCAGTAGCGCTTAAGTTACCCGCCCACTGGGTTGTGGCCTCTTATACTTTTTATGCTGATGTAAAGCATGGGTCCGGCCTCTTTTCCTGCTGTGGGATTTGGTTACTATTCTCTGTTACAACAGAGGATATTGATTTGTGAGTCTATCCCTAAATAAATAATCATGTATTATTCTCAATTCTGAGCTAGTGTGGGGTTTCTTTTAAGTGTCCATCTTCATCTGGCACCCACATGGAATCAGACTCCACACCTACCAGGTGGATGGCCTAAAGGCCTAGATAGTCAACAGCCCAGAAAGTCTCCCAACCCTGCTCGCTTGGCTTGATTTTACCTAAGCATTTTTTTTTTGTAGAACCCTCGCCATAGTGGAGCTTACTGCGTGAGGTAACTTGGAAATTTCCCAAGTGCAGGCATGACTGCCGAGTTCCCTGGTGTGGTTCCTTGCCACATGGCAACTTCTAGAGCTTCTGGTTTGTGCTCTCTGACTGTGAGTTCTGGGTCTCTTGCTCCATGTATGGAATTGATTTAATTACTTTTAATTTGTCAAGCAAAGCATATTTCTTAGTATTTAACCAGTACCAAGGAGGGAAACTAAAGTGGCTCAGGACCGTTCCTGTCACCACTGGTTACATTACTGTTAGTCACAACTCTGCAACCACATCTGCTGGACAATAAAGATTACAATTTACCAGATCACATAACAGGTAATTAATAAATAAATATGGCAGATTACATTAATATTGAAACTTTTAGTAACTGTTTTGCTAACACTATGGATTGTATTCTGCAAGGCTTATGTGGTTATGGTGATACTTCAATTTATTGGATATTGGGACTCAGTTTTTTTCTTCGTATTATATCATTAAGAAAGAATGTGGCACTTTAGGAATGATACAGTCTTTGCAGACTAATAATGAACAGCTAGTTTATAGGATTAATACCATCAAAAATCAAAAGTTACCTCAAAAAAATAATACTACTAAAAAGGATAACATTAATTTGACAGACAAAATTGAATCCATATCTAAGGGTGCTGAGAATCTAAAAGAATTCATACTGTTGAATTTAACAATCAAATTTTGTTAAAAAGTTATGATAGGTGAGCAGATAGAGTATCTCTCCAAGATGGAATCTGCACACTATCCAAGTAATGTCCAAGAATGAAGTGTTATCTTTAAAGGAAAACATTCAGACCTTGGAATCACATGTGCAAAATGAGAACCAGAGGCTAGATGCCTCAATGAAATCACTAGAAATATATACAGGCCAGGAGATTCAGGCTTTACAAAAGATAATAGTAAAAGGATTTGAAATAATTGAAGAAATTATTGGAGCTGATGAATAGGGAAAGAAGGCACAAGGACAGGATTCAACATTGGCAGTAGCTGTCAGAGATGACTTAGCCAGGGTTTTCGTTTCCTACCCTGTAATCTACTCTGTCAAAGCATCAGGTTCTAAAGGCCCAAAAGGATCCAAAGAAGGTATCATTTTACTTTCACAGGATCCCATAGAAAGAACATTGCCCCCATTACAGCTGTAAGTAATTCTAGAAGATGACGTCCCTTCTCCCAACAAAGTTTGTCCTCAGGGTTAGGGATATCATTTAGGGGTTGATTATAATTGGTATAGGGTTGGGGGGTTGGGGGGAATTTTGTAGGTGCTGAGATCTCTTTGAAACAAAAAGGGAAAATTGGATGGGATAATAGATTAGTGTGAGCTTACTTACACTAATAATAATAATGAGTAATAGACCGAATACATGGGAGCTTTTATTTATAGGCAATTTACATTGGTATAGATTCTTTTATATTGATACAAACTTAAATTATATTGAATGTGTTCCTATTTTTGTCCACCATATTTGTATACCTAGGCAAGGTTATTTTGTCATACTGTATGCATGCATGCTTCTACCTCTGCTTAAAACATTTTTGTAAATTGATACAATTTTAGAATATATTTATCATATTGCAATGTACATTTCTATCTCTGATAAAGGTGCTTATAATTGTTTACATTTTGAGGTCATTGTCCTCATTTGTCACACAGTTATTTATTATATAATATTCTAATATGAAGTCTTAAGTCTTTAAATTATATAGGTATTAAGAATTATAGATCAGTAGTCATCTGTTTGTCATACTTGTAGTTAGACTAATCAGGTTCTTTAGATACATACAGATTGTATCCTGCATAGATAGGTAATCTTCAACTACTTTAAAGAGCTATAGAGTATGACATTTAAATAATTTAGGGTTCTGTTGAAGTGAGGCATGATTGCTCCTGGCAGCACTGATCTACTCCCAAGGGAATATTGAGTACTGAAGACACTCCACTTGGAGCTTGTTTTCTTCTTGGCAAAACTGGCTCAACCACTGACAAAGTACATGGTATCCAGAAATGTATAAACAGGACATAAGGAAAAAGTCTGTCAAATCTTGCCAAGACAGGGTAAGATGGTTTTGAAAAATTTCTTGTCTCTGAAAATGGTCTGTCAGTTACTCTAGTCCTTAGCTAAAGTTAGTTGGCTGCTTCAATGTTGCAAATGAGACTTTGGGTGATTGCCCAGATAGTCAGTTGTCTCTGTCATTTGTTGCACATTTTGGAAGTTGCTTGATTGCACTTTCTACTTATTCAAGTAATATTATTTCCCCTCTCAGATCTTCAATGGGGTTGAAGGCTAGATAGTTGTAGTTAATTTCTTCTCATGACTTGGGCAAATTATTTATTATATAAGACTTAAACTCATTAAGATAGGATAATTATCGAATATATTTGTTCTTATTGTATATAATTCTGTATTAGGCTTAGAACTCTCTTATTTAAACAAGAAGGGGAGGTACTATAGGAAATCCTACAGCCAGTAGCCCTTATGTTACCCGCCTACTGGGGCAGGCCTCTTATACTATTTTTACCAATGTAAAGTGTGCGTCTGACCTCTTTACCAGCTGCAGGATTCACTTACTGTTCTCCCGTTCCAGCAGAGGATATTGATTTGTGAGTCTACCCATAAATAAATAACCATATATTATTCTCAATTCTGAGCTAGTGTGGGATTCCTTTTAAGTCTCTATCTTCAAGGTTATTTTGTTGTGAAGAATTACCAATATTCTCATTTTTTTAAAAACTGACCCATTATAGAACACTTCCTGCTGTACAATACTCATAAAGATAAAACATATTCCCATTATCTTTTAGGAATTATATTTTCAAGACTGGAGATAAATTTTGCATCTAAGGATGCATTCTGAATCCTTTGGAAATGTGCTTATTCTTATTGTAATAAGTAATAGACCATTTACTTAATAACATTAGTTTCCATTGTATTTCACTGCAAATATGAACATTATTTTAAATTTAATTATTATTCAGGTTTGAGGACTGGATACAATTAATATTCAATATCTCTTGTTGGCTCTTTATTGGTTTGATTTTTATCATTTTGACTTTTTTATTGATTTATTATTTAGTTCTTTTGGGATGTTTTAACTTTATTTTCAGGTCCTTCAATAAAATATTAATCTTGAACATATAATGCTACAACTTTTCAACTTGAAGGCATATGTGTGGGATTTTATCTTCCAGGAAAACAAGAAATACCTGAATCTTGAAGACCTTATCTGCATCAAAAACTAAAGACTGCCTGGGCATTGTTGAGTACACCTTTGATCTCAGTACTTTGGAATTAACAGCAGGTGAATCTCTATGACTTTGAGGTCAGCCTAACCTACACAAAGATCTTACAGTTCTTGGGTTGCTTGACAATCATCAACACCCAGCAATCTCCTCGTCTCTACCTCTCTCTGTTCTGGGATAAAGCCTTGCACAGGACCACAACCAGCTTTTATGTGAGCTCAGAAGTCTGAACTCCAGTCCTGTGTCTGTACTCTTAACACTGAGCCACCACCACTCCAGCTTTATCACTGTAGTTTGCAACCATTACCCTGAAAGAAAATGTGGCAGTAGACATCTATAGTAAAACAACTCACCAGACAATGAGACACTTTTAGACATCCTCACAGAAGACAATTTGCATTTTGTGCACCACTCTGAAATAAATGAGTAGTCCCAAGCAAAATAATAAACTAGAAGGAATTTGCAGGCCACCACTAAAAAGAAGATCCAAGGTGATAGCTGCACATCTGAGGGGTTAGAAGCCTTCAGAAGGCCTAAGATGGAAAAGCTCCAGGGTATCAAGAAGGATCGATCTGATGTCACAAAAGCAGGATAACACTGATGATCTCCCAAATTAATCATGGGGCTTCTTCCAAGCACAACAAAGATTCCCTAAACCTTATTGTTACAACTTAAAGGGAGAAAACCAGAACAATGAGCTAAAGCAAGAACAAGTTGGAGATAAGCATGGGTCTTAAGATGATACAGATATTTTCTCTGGATCCTTCAGGGTTCTAGGCAGTAAGAAGTCATTGAAAAACCAATAACAGTCAATAGTATAGAACTTGATCTCATTTTGATTTATACTTATATAACTGAAGAATATAATGAGTTACAAAAATTTTATCTTTCAGAATTAAGCAATATGTCAGTGAAGAAGATGTAAAAGTAAATGTGAGCTTGAATATGAATTCACTATCATATCATATAATATAAAGCCATACAATTACAACTGACAGAAAAATGTAATTAAAAGCTAAATTAAACATCAACTCAAATTGACAAAAAAGGTCTTTAGGAGAGAAGTTAATATGTGTTGGAAAATCAACCAAAAATAAGTATATATGGATAGGCTGTAAGAAAATATGTTGTTTTGAGTGCAAAAGTCAAACAAACAAAACAATACCACATAAAATGCAAAATATAAAAAGGGCTAAGAAAACAACATACATGAATTTAGTCCTTACGTTTTATGATGGAACATCTATAAATATTTTTCCAAGTACATGCATCTAAAATGGAGGTGAGTTCTCCTTATTTGCTAGTATGGAATATCAGAAACAAGGATCTGGTGCTAGTTTTGTTCCTATTATAGTGATAAACTATGCTTATATATAGTATCATCAGGGAGAAAATGCTTTACTTTAACTTATAGTTACAAGGTATAGTCCATGATATGGGGAAGTCCAGGCAGCAGTGACTTAACGCAGCTGGTCACATCACATCCATAGATAGACTGCAGAGGAATGAATGTACCTATGTGCACTGACCCTGCCCCCCCACACCATGATTTTTATTGACTCTTTGGGAATTTCAGATGATGCACCTGATCACACTTGCTTCCCATTCCTCCCTACCACCCTTGTAACACCCCATCCAAAACAAAAGGATGAAGAAAAAGAAAAGGCAAAAACAAACAAAAAAACCCCACCAAATCCAATTTGTGTTGCCCATATTCTCACTGAAGTATGGTCAAACTCCCAGTGGCCAGCCCCTTAAAGCAAACTGAATCCTTCCACACCTCGTCCCTCACCCAAAATCATCAACTGTGAAGAGCTATACTTTAGCATCTTTATCACCATTTTTAAGGACTCTGCAACAGCTTCCTCTCTGGACTATTTCTTTGTTCTTTCTGGTGGTGATGGGAAAGTTGTTATAGAAACCTTCGATGTTTTTCATGTCAGAAGGCCTACAAACATTCACGGTTATGAGTCTGCAATCATCAATACCACTGCAACAGGAGCTTCCTTGACCATATCAGCTGGCAGCAGCATGAATTATGGACTTCCACATGATGTTTGACAGCAACAGGATTTTGAACATAACATGGTTTCCAGCAGCAGTACAGATCAGGGTCGTCAACATGGACCATGGAATTCCCTCATGGAAACTCAATCCAGAAACTGAATCACTCTTCATGTCAGACATGCTATGGCTGGGCACAACCACCATGTTTGCAGTGTGTGGGCAGCACCATGGTACCACTCCAACCTCCTACCAGAAGGGCAAGCAGTCAAAGTGTCAGCAGCAGAAACACTGACTTCATGCTGCAGATTGGGCCTAGGGGTGGAGGAAAGGCACTGGTAGAGGTAAGCTGGTGAGCCTCCCAGCAATCTGTGAGCCAGACCACAGGGTGACGGACATTTCTTTTGTCCGCTGTGGCAATGCTTCCATACCTGTCTCAACTGCCACATGTCTAAGTTCTACTTGTCTCCAGTAAGCTTGCTGATCTTCGCCCCCCTCATAATTCCTAAAACCACTTTTTAAAAGCATCTTTAAAAGATGGGCCTTTTTAAAAAATGTCTTCCCGCAGTCCTGTAGCCCTGAGGGTGTTGGCGGCCACTGCCATCTTGAATCTTTATTCTGTGCTTGCTCTTTTGCTTGCTTGTGCTCAACTTTATTTATCTACTCTCCTATAGTTCAGTAGTCTCTGTCTAAGGAATGATACCACCCACAGTGGGCTGAATCTTCTACATCAATTAACTTAAAAGACAATACTCTATAGACACACCCACAGGCCACCGCAATGTAGACAATCTTTTATTGAAACTTTCTTCTGGGTTGTGTCAAGTCAATATCCCTAAGCATTCCAGGTCTGTTGTCCTCAGATTATTTCTGAAGCATTTTATTTTTTGATACCTTGACAAAATAGTAGAGTTGTCATTTTAGCCTGATATACTTCCTGACAGTCCTGAGGCAATGATGAAGGGATTACTTCTTTGCAGTTTCTGCTTTCTAGCAATCCATTGCCAGATGTGGGTAGCTTGCAAAGAAACTTTCAGGTATCTGCTGCTAGTGTGCATCCTTATCTTTGGGCTGAGATACGATGTGTTCCCTGCATGATTATTTCGATCAGTCCTGACTATGCACAGCTATCCCTGTTTCTTGGCATGAGTAATGTTTGTGGAACATGATATTCAAAATGGGTTGAGTGAGATCAGTGGTTGTCCCACTATTTCTCCATGCAGCAGTACTTTTTCAAGCCAGATGATCTGAGTCAATCTTGGAATCCAAGTTTAAAAACCCATGTGTATTGTCACACATCTATAATTGCAGCCCTTCAGGGTTGAGACAGGAGGATCTGCCTGACCTCAAGAGCTAGCTGACGTAGAGTAGCCCAAAAGTGTCAAATGCAGGAGATAACCCACTTCAAAGGCGGTCATTGAGAACCGAATAATGAACATTGTCTTCTGACCTTCACATGTATGCCCTAACACATGCATGTTCACAGACATTCACAATACAATGAAAGGACATTAATAAGTAAAGTAAATTTTAAAAAGAAGAATGGTTGAGCTCAAAGACTGTCTATTATTATTTCCACCATCCACTGTAGTGACTGGTTGGTGCAAACATTACAAACAAATGTAATCTTAGTGTGTGATCTGTGCTGTGTATATGTTAAACAGTGCACTCTTTTGTAGCAGTAATTTTAACTTACTGCTACAAAAGTTTAAAATAATAGATCGTGAAACTATTTCTGTTAAAAATCCATTCAGCAAAGGATTTGTTTCTATTAGTGAGTAACTTATGAGAAAAATTCTAAATATATTGAACAAGTTTTCAAATCATATCACATTTAAATTATAATGGAAGGCTGGATGGGTAGTCTAACCATTAAAAGCATGTCCTGTTCTTGCAGAATCCAGGAACTATGCTCTTACAGAATACAGTACCCATATTAGGCAACTTACAACTGCTAGTAAGTCTAGCTCTAGGAGATCTGCCAGCCTCTTATGGCCTCCCTGAATACCTATAACATATGATGAACACACAGACAAGCAGAGGCACACACATGTATATAAATAAAGATGACTAAAACATTGTCCCAGTGGACATCACATTGGATAATTTTCATTTAAAATTCCTCCTACTCTAAAACTTGATAGAATATTTATGTGCTTTCTTAAAACCATTTATTTTTCATCCAAATATACTTTAACTCATCTATTTAAGGTTATACCAAGTCTCACAACTCAGTTACAAACAAACTAAAGACAAAATGCAAAGATTCTATTATGAAGCTGACGCAGACTGCATCAAAGGACAGGCCAATAGAATGTCATAAACTTATATTATTTACTTAGATAAATTGTAGAGAATGATCTGCCATGCTTTTGATTCTTTTTTTCTTCACCAATAGATAAGACTATTTAAAATCTTTTTATTCTGTATAGAATCTCTACTACAAAAAGATACTTTAGTGTTACCATCTTGTCTACCATGACTGTGTGTTTTGAACTCTATATACAATTAATAATGAATTATAGTCAACATGTATTTTTGTGTGTAAAGCAATTTAAAGTTCTTACATCACAGGTCTTAGTATCAAATCTTAAATTATTCATGTGCCACTTTTAAGGCTCATGCAATTTTTCCTTACTTAATGATGTCAGAGGAAACTGCTTCCTTCCTTTATGGTTTTGCCATAACTGTATCACGTGGGCTTGCTGGTTGGGGTTCCTGTCCTGCCCAGTTCCCACAGCTGGTAACCCCTATAGAAATCACACAGAGAGGTCTATATTAATGATAAACTGATAGGCCCATTAGCTCAGGCTTCGTATTAGCTCTTAATCTTATCTATGTTAGCCACATGGCTCCGTACCTTTTTCAATGGGGCAGGTCACATCCTGCTTCTTCTGTGATCTGGGCAGGACTGGGGAGGAATGGGCTTCCTCCTTCCTAGAATTCTCCTGTTCTTATTGCCCCGTCTCTTATCAGCATTTATTTAAGACATGATTGACAGATATAGAATTTTTCTTCCACACCACTTCCCCCTCTTTTTTTTTTAAACAAAGGAAAATAGCCATAGTCCATTTTGGGGGGAACGTGGGTGGAGTATTCCAGAATACTCCCAACTGGTTGGGGGCACTGATAATCTTGGGGACCTAAAGAAAATTTAGAGTTATTATCAAGTCCTGACTGGAGTATCCTGTGAGGCTTGATCATCTCAGGCAGCATCTTGAATCTGTTCTGGATGTAGAACTCAGACATCTGGGCCATCTGTTCCTACCAGAGATTTCTCAGGTGCTCTTCCTTGATCAAATCTGATTTTTCTTAACTCAGAATAAATCCACAGCCTCTAGTTTCCTGTGGAAACAAAAGCAAAATCTCTTCTCCAAAGTAACATACCTTTTGACTTCAATTTTGAAATCAAGGTATTTTCAAAATAACTATCTTGAATTAATTCAGCAGCATTTAAAATAAATATCTTTTAGCAGCTGTTGCTCCTCCCTCAGCGTTCAAACAATTCAAAGAGAGCATAATAACATACAGTATCAAGATTCTCTGTGTGTTTTCCATCTTTACATGGCTTTATTTTAAACTCTATTTCTTTTATTTTTAACTTTTGGCTTTTTGAGACAGGGTTTCTGTGTATCTTATCTTGGAACTCACTCTGTAGACCAGGCTGTCCTTGAACTCACAGAGATCTGCTTGTCTCTGCCTCCCAAGTTCTGGGATTAAAGGTGTGTGCCACCACACCTTGAACTCATAGAGGTCCATCTACCTCTGCCTCCCAAGTGTTGGGATTAATGGTGTGTACCACCACACCAAACTACTCTCTTAATTTTTTTATTTTAAGGACTTTAACCTTTTTTTTCAAGCCTGCATATATTTTTAACACACTGTAAACCATTTACAGGGTTTTTTTTTTTTGTCTTTGAATCTCTCTTTACTGTATACCTCTTTCTTTTTCTGACCACGTGAGTCTCTAATTTGCAAAGCAATATGAAGAGGATTAAAGCCGTGTCTTTGACGACTAGCTCTAGCCCATTTCTTAGCTTTCTGAGATTTCAGGCTCAAGGCTGAGGTACCATCTGGAACCATGTTTATTGCCACAACTCTGGCGTTTCAAGGTCCTTGCCAGCAAGCAAGCTGCAACAGTGTTTCCACAAACAACACTCAAATGCTCAGTAGTTAGAGTCAGACTGCCTGCCTAAAAGAGTCAAGAGTTTGCCATGGCAAGACGGCCCAGAAAGCTGGCATTTTAAAGCGGCGCAGCTTTTTCCTGCTATCACTGAAAACCAAAAAGCATGCTTCCAGCTTTTTATCAACACTATTTAAGTGTTTCTTGGCAGGACCTCTTAAAAGAGCTGCAAGGCTTTACAGCTAAAGCTGAGTCAGGAAGCCTCTCTTAGATGAGAGTGCTTGCTTGCCTCTAGCAAGCAGAACAGACCAGAGAAATTGCTGCTACCAAGAAAACATGCTTTCCTCTATTCTTTCCCAAACTTTCTCAGGTTTTCTGTGGATGCAGTTATCCACACATTGGGCAGCCATTTGTAACATGAAGGGCCTGCTTGTCGGAGTTTCTGTCCTGCCCAGTTCCCACAGCCATTTAGCCCAAAAGAAAATCACACAGAGGTCTCCATTGGTGCCTCAATGTGGTTGATTGACTCCATGTAAAATCTGAGAGAGCTTCTAAAACAATGCAGAGTTTAACAGAGTTTTTGCTGTTTGCTAGCAGTGTGCTGAAGAAAGTTTTTCCTGACTCAGTAGCCGTACCAAAAAAAAAAAAAAAAAAAAAAGCTGTGCGGTTTTAAAACACAGTTTCCTGTGCTGTGCCACCAGCACAAACTCCAGCTATGAAGCATTTCAGTGGCTTTTGTGGGACTGGATGTTGTGTGCCCACTCAGGATCAGGAAGAAAGTACTCTGAGACCATGCCAATGGCTCTGTACTCCCCACCTGGGCAGATGGCAGGATCAGGCTTAGGCAAGCAGGAGAGCATGGCGGATTCCCATCACCATACAGGGAGATGTTTCCAGGCTGCTCACTGCTCTGCATGGCAGATTTGGCTGTAACTCAGATAAAAAAGAGTTTATGTGCTGTACACTCATTCTCAGAGTTAAGGTGCTGAGCGCAGCTCCTACCTGGCGGCCCCAGAGCTAGCAGAAATGGTACATCCACCATTTTGAAAGTGGAGAGAGGTGGAGCCAACATCCAGAGCAACTGCAACCAAGCTGCTTAGCATTTTAAAAGCTCTTCAAGACAGTAGAGAATTGAAGACAATATAATAGGACAGATACAGACATACAAGACCTCTAAATGGGTCATACTGTTAGATAAAGTTCGTAGGCTTGGGAGAGAAAAGAAAATTAATATAGAAAGTCATAAAATAAAATTAATGCTTTAAAAAAGGGGTAAAGTCTTTAAAAAACAGAGTACATATAGTCATAGATTCAAAGAAGTAAAAAATATATAAGCTATGTAAAAATGAAAAATTCACAGAGAGTCTGGATTATGTGTATTATTGTGGTTTTTCTTAATTTTTGACTGTTACGGAGTTAAGTACAGAGAGACATTTCAATGTGTGGGCTGCTAAGCCAAACGAGCATGTTTATTATAAAGGTATTATGACTTCAGAATTTGGGTCTAAGGATATGATGCTTTGGAAAAGAGGTTCTTCTTTTGTTTTCACAAGGATGAGACCCTGTGGATTCCTTCGAGACCAATATGGTATAATAGACCACGCCCTCCTGTAACACCCTCAAAAACTTACTTTGCTTAACTGCCGACTGAGATGAACTTAGCATACAGGATATACCATAAAAGACCTGATTAACAGCGCCCCCATACATATGAAGCAGTTTGGAGAGAAAAAACTATGCCCATATTCCCAAATATTGTTTATAAGTGTTCTTTTACATTTAAAGGGGGATATGATATAGATATGAATAATTTGCATTGATATGGATTTTGCTTTATTGATATAAATTTAAGGTCAATTTTGTTATATATATGTATTTCTGATCTTGATTAACGTATTGTGATTGTGTAGTTCATTTAAAAATGTAATGTATAATTAAGAAATATAGGTTAATAAATAATCTCTATAATAATTAAGTTTGTAGACATGTTAGTTAGATTTTCTAGATGTGCATAGATATATTTCAGATAGGCATTCTTCATATCTTTCCAAGACTCAGAATATGGCATTTAATGTTTTAATAACTTAGGGCTTTTCATGACAATGAGACACATCTGTTCCTGGCAGCACCAATCTACTTCAAGAGAAAGATGGGCATTGAAGAGACTCCTTATGGAGTTTGTTAGCCATTTGGGCAAGAAACTGCTCTTGCCTGGACTGTTGCATAAACTGGACATAAAGAACCCGCAGAGAGAGGACTGCTGAACTTGCCTAAAGGTGAGATGATCCTTCGGGGTTCCTGTTTCATTAAGGAGTCTGCAAAACATTCTGCAGGATACAGAAGAAAGTGACTAAACTGTCTTTAAAATTTCCTTTATGGAAGTGTCTGCTGAATACTGTGGGCCTGTAAGCTGAAAATGGAGGCCCCAATGGTACAGAAGAACTTTGGGGGACTGTCCAGACAGTGAGATGTCTCTGTCATTTCTAGAGTTTGGAAGTTGCTTATTTCTTGTTTATCTAGGTAATATTTTATCCTTCTGGAGTCTTTGATAGAGTTGAAGAATGGATAGTTATAGTTTTCCTTTGTTATGATAAAAGATAAAATAGATATAAATATTGTAACTGTAATTCTTTCTTGATAACTGTTTTGTTATATGTAATTTTACTATGTTAAAATGAAAGCCTTTCTTTTTTGTTTAAACAGAAAAAGGGGAAATGGTGTAGAAGGTCCTTCTGTTTGTGTATTGCTTTCATTTGTTGAATAAAGAGACTGCCTTGGCCTTTTGATAGGGCAGAAATCACGTAGGTGGAGTAGACAGAAGAGAATTCTGGGAGGAAGAAAGGAGTGAGAGAGAGAGCCGCCATGGAGTCGAGAGAGTCAGACATGCTGAATCTTTCCTGGTAAGACCACGACCTCATTGTGACTTACAGACTATTAAAAATGGGTTAAATCAAGATGTAAGAGTTAGCCAAAAAGAGGCTAGAACTAATGGGCCAGGCAGAGTTTAAATGAATACAGTTTCTGTGTAATTATGTCGGGGTTTAAGCTAGTCAGGCGCCAGGATGGTGGCCAGCCTGCCCATGCCTCATTACTATAATGTATAATTAGGAAATATAGGTTGTTAATGAATAATCATCTATAATAGTCAATTTTGTAGTCATGTCAGTTAGATTTTCTAGATGTGCATAGATAAATTTCAGATAGGCATTCTTCATATCTTTCCAAGACTCAGAATATGGCATTTAAGACATTTTAATAACTTAGGGCTTTTCATGACAAAGAATCATGTCTGTTCCTGGCAGCACCAAGCTACTTCCTGAAGAAGATGGGCATCAAAGAGGCTCTTTATGGAGTTTGCTAGCTATTTGTGCAAAAAACTGCTCTTGCATGGACTGTTGCATAAACTGGACATAAAGAACACACAGAGAGAGGACTGCTGAACTTGCCTAAAGGTGAGATGATCCTTCGGGGCTCCTGTTTCATGAAAGAGTCTGCAAGACATTCTGCAGGACACAAAAGAAAGTGACTGAACTGTCTTTGAAAGTTCCTGCTTCATGGAAATGTCTGCTGGATGCTATGGGCCTGAGAACTTTGGGTGACTGTTCAGGCAGTGAGATGTCTCTGTCATTTCTAGAGTTATGGAAGTTGCTTATAATGCACTTCCTGTTTACTAAAGTAATATCTCCTTCTGGAGTCTTTGATCGAGTTGAAGAATTTATAGTTATAGTTTTCCTTAGTTATGATAAAAGATAAAGTATACATAAATATTATAACTATAATTCTTGCTTGATAACTGTTTTGTTATATGTAATGTACTATGTTAAAGTTAAAGCCTTCCTTTTTGTTTAAACAGAAAAAGGGGCAATGGTGCAGGAGGTTTTTCTGTCTATGTGTTGCTTTCATTCGTTGAAAAAAGAAACTGCCTTGGCCTTTTGATAGGGCAGCACTTAGGTAGGTGGGGAAGACCGAACTGAATTCTGGGAGGAAGAAGGCAGAGACAGAGAGCCACCATGGAGCTGCCAGAGACAGACATGCTGAATCTTTCCTGGTAGGCCACTGACACGTGGTAATATACAGATTATTAAAAATGGGTTAAATCAAGATGTGAGAGTTAGCCAATAAGAAGCTAGAGATAATGGGCCAGGCAGTAATTTAATTAATAAAGTTTCTGTGTGATTATTTTGGGGGCTAAGCTAGCCAGGTGGCTGGAACAAAGAGCCCCTCTCCCTTTCAACACATAACATCTTTATTAGTTTTGGTTAACTAATTTTTCATCTTCCTGGGGGTCCATCTAAATTTCAATTGCATTCCTTTAATGACTAATGACTAGATGAGTAGTTTGAATGTTCAATAATTACCTTCTAAATATTCAACAGTAATTCCATGTTATAAGAGGCAGACTGGTTAAAAAATCATGCAAAGGCATTTCTAAGTGTTAGGGTGTCAGAAAGATGATTATAACCTGTTTTCTCTCTAATACAAAATCTAAGACTAAGGAGAATTAGGGGGACTGTTCAGCAGAAGATGGATTCTTAATCCTAGACTTTAAAGACAGGTTGTCCATATTCTTTTTTATCTTTACTTATTGCTGTGACAGAATATTTGGCCAAAACGATTTATGGAAGGAAGTGTTTGTTTGGGCTCACAGTTTAAGGGTTCAGCCCATCAAGGAAAAGGAGTCCTGGCAGTAGACGCTGAAGATAGCTTGTCAGTGTATCCACAGTCAGGAAGAAAAGATAGATATTAATGCAAATGTATTCTTTTTATTGTTCAAACCAGCTCCCCAGCCTATGGGATTGGGTCATCCACAGTTAGTATGACTCTTCCCCTCAACTAACTTAATTGAGAAACTTCATTATAGACATGTCTAATGCTTGTCTCCAATTGTTTATAGATCTTGTCACCACATAAGTTTCTTTATAATTCCATCCATTTGTCCAGCATTCATAAAATGTCACTAGTAAACTCTGAATGTCATTGTTACAAATGCTATTTACTGTTTTCTCTTGCTTTCTGCTACTTTTCCCCCATATCAAATCCAAATATGGGTTGCTATTTTTTTATATAGTGGATAAAAACATTTAAACAAGAGTGTAAGTCCTTGTTGACAACGAATGATCCAGTATTAGGTTGTCAGACTTTTATTTAGTCAACTAGGATTCTAGCATATAAAACTATTGAGACACAAACCATGGGCTGAATCTAAAGAAATGTCAGTCTCTTCCTATATTACTTCTGTATCAATGGTGTTAAAATTCCACTACAAAAACAGTTTATGAATTTTCTCCTACTAATTGTATTTATTTTTTAATTTTTTTTCTTTATTTTTCCATTCAAAAATTGACACTTCCTCCCATTCTCCCATTCCCCTCCCGTTCCCCCACTAACTCTCCTCCCATCCCCTCCATCCTTAAGAGAGAGCAGGGTACCCTGCCCTGTGGGAAGTCCAAGGCCCTCCCCTCTCCATCTAGGCCTAGGAAGGTGTGCATCCAAGTAAACTAGGGTCCAAAAAGCCAATACATGCAGAATAGACACGTCCCAGTGCCATTATCGATGGCTTCTCAGTCCATCCCCATTGGCAGCCACATTTAGAGAGTCCAGTTTGATCACATGCTTGTTCAATCCTGGTTCAGCTGGGTTTGGTGAGCTCCCATTAGATCAGGCACACTGTCTTAGTGGGTGGACCAACCCCTCGCAGTCCTGGCTTCCTTGCTCATCTTCTCCCTCCTTCTGCTCTTCAACCGGACCTTGGGAGCTCAGTCCATTGCTCTGATATGAATGTGGGTCTCTGTCCCTATCTCCATCCATTGGATGAAATTCCTATGGTGATAATCAAGATATTCATCAGTGTGACTATGGGACAAGGCCAGTTAAGGCACCCTCTCCTCTGCTGCCCAAGGACCTAGCAGGGTACATCCCCATGACACCTGGGATCCCCTCTAGAGCCAAGTCTCTTGCCAACCCTAAAATGGCTCCCTTGGTGCAGCTATCCTCTTCCCTGCTCCTATATCCACCCTTCCTCCATCTCTACCCTCCCACTCCCCCAATCTCTCCCCAGTCTTTCCTTCTCCCTTCTCCTTCTGCCTCTTCCCATTTCCCACCCCCACCCCCACCCCAACTTTTGCCCGTCTATCTTGTTTGCTTCCAATTTCTAGGAGGATCTATATATGTTTTCTTTGGGTTCACCCTGCTATTTGTTTTCTCTAGGCTTGTGAACTACAGGCTTAATGTCCTTTGTTTATGGCTAGAGTCCACTAATGAGTGAGTACATACCATATTCATCTTTTTGGGTCTGGGTTATCTCAATAAGGATAATGTTTTCTATTTCCAACCATTTGCATGCAAAATTCAAGATGTCATTGTTTTTTTTACCACTGAGTAGTATTCTAATGTGTATATATTCCACACTTTCTTTATCTATTCTTCCATTGAGGGGCATCTAGGTTTTTTCCGGGTTCTGGCTATTACAAATAACACTGCTATGAACATAGTTGAATAAATGCTTTTGTAGTGTGATTGGGCATCTCTTGGGTATATTCCCAAGAATGGTATTGCTGGATCCTGAGGTAGGTTAATTCCCAATTTCCTGAGAAACCGCCACACTGATTTCCAAAGTGGTTGCACAAGTTTGCTTTCCCACCAGCAATGGATGAGTGTTCCCCTAACTCATATCCTCTCCAGCATAGGCTATCCTTGGTGTTTTTGATTTTAGCCATTCTGACAGGAGGAAGAAGGTGTCTGAAAGTTGTTTTGATTTGCATTTCCCTGATAGCTAAGGAAGTTGAACATGACCTTAAGTATCTTTTGGCCATTTGAACTTCTTCTGTTGAGAATTCTCTGTTCAGTTTAGTACCCCATTTTTTAATTGGGTTATTTAGAATTTTAATGTTTAGTTTCTTGAGTTCTTTACATATTTTGGAGATCAGACCTTTGTCTGATGTGGGGTTGGTGAAGATCTTCTCCCATTCAGTTGGATGCCTTTTTGTCTTAATGACCGTGTCCTTTGCTCTACAGAAGCTTCTCAGTTTCAGGAGTTCCCATTTATTCATTGTTGCTCTCATTGTCTGTGCAACTGGTTTTATATGTAGGAAGTGGTCTCCTGTGCCCATGTATTGCAGGCTACTTCCCACTTTCTCTTCTATCAGGTTCAGTGTTGTCGGATTTATGTTGAGCTCTTTAATCCATTTGGACTTGATTTTTGTTCATGGTGATAGGTAAAAATCTATTTTCATTCTCCTACAGGTTGATTTCCAGTTATGCCAGCCCCATTTGTTAAAGATGCTTTATGTCTTCCATTGTATAATTTTAGCTTCTTTGTCAATCATGAGGTGTTCATACGTTTGTGGATTAATATCCGGGTCTTTGATTTCATTCCATTGGTCAATGTCTCTGTTTTTATGCTAATACCAAGCTGTTTTCATTACTGTAGCTCTGTAATAGAGTTTGAAATCTGGGATGGTAATGCCTCCTGAAGTTCCTTTATTGTATAGGATTGTTTTGGCTAGCCTAGGCTTTTTGTTTTTCCATACAAAGTTGGTTATTGTTCTCTCAAGGTCTATGAAGAATTTTGTTGGGATTTTGATGGGGATTGCATTGAATCTGTAGATTGCCTTTGGTAGAATTGCCATTTTTACTATATTGATCCTACCAGTCCAGGAGCATGGGAGCTCCTTCCATTTTCTGGTGTCCTCTTCAATATCTTTCTTTAAGGCCGTAAAGTTCTCGTCAAATAGATCTTTCACTTCCTTGGTTAGTGTTACCCCAAGATACTTTATGCTATTTGTGGCTATCGTGAAAGGTGATTTTTCTCTGATTTCCCTCTCTGCTTCTTTATCCTTTGTGTATAGGAGGGCTACTGATTTTTTTGAGTTGATCTTGTATCCTGCCATATCACTAAAGGTATTTATCTGCTGTAGGAGTTCTTTGGTAGAGTTTTTGGGGTCACTTATGTATACTATCATATCGTCTGCAAAAAACGAAAGTTTGACTTCTTCCTTTCCAATTCAAATCCCCTTGATCTCCTTATGTTGTCTTATAGCATCTAATGAAATGATCATATGTTTTTTTTCTTTCAGTTTATTTATATGATGGATTACATTGATAGATTTCCATATGTTGAACCAGGCCTGCATCTCTGCGATGAAGCCTACTTGATCATGATGGATGATTTTTTTTGATGTGTTCTTGGATTCGGTTTGCCAGTATTTTATTGAGAATTTTTGCATCGATGTTCATGAGTGAGATTGGTCTGTAATTCTCTTTCTTGGTTGCGTCTTTGTGTGGTTTTTGTATCAGGGTACCTGTAGCTTCATAAAAGAATTTGGCAATGACTCTTCTGTTTCTATTTTGTGAAACACATTAAGGAGTATAGTTATTAGCTCTTCTTGGAAGTTTTGGTAGAATTCTGCATTAAAACCATCTGGTCCTCGGTTTTTTTTTGTTTGTTTTTTTTTTTTGGTTGGGAGGTTTTTGATGACAGCTTCTATTTCCTTGCGACTTATAGGTCTATTTAAATTGTTCACCTGGTCTTGTTTTAATTTCAGTATATGGTATTTATCTAAAATACTGTCCATTTCTTTTACATTTTTCAATTTTGTGGCATACAGGCTTTTGTAGTAAGACCTAATGATTCTTTGAATTTCCTCAGTGTCTGTTGTTATGTCCCCTTTTCATTTCTGATCTTGTTAATCTGAGTGTTCTCTCTCTGCCTTTTGATTAGTTTGGACAGGGGTTTGTTGATCTTGTTGATTTTCTCAAGGAACCAGCTCTTTGTTTCATTGATTCTTTGGATTGTTTTCTGCGTCTCTATTTTGTTGATTTTAGCCCTCAGTTTGATTATTTCCAGTCTTTTACTCCTCCTGGGTGAGTCTGCTTCTTTCTTTCTAGAGCCTTCAGGTGTGCTGCTAAGTCACTAATGTGTGTGTTCTCCATTTTCTCTATGTGGGCACTAAGTGCTGTGAACTTTCCTCTTAACACTGCTTTCATAGTGTCCCATAGGTTTGGGTATGTTGTGTCTTTATTTTCGTTGAATTCAAGGAAGACTTTAATTTCTTTCTTTATTTCTTCCTTGACTCAGGAGTGGTTCAGTAGTTAACTGTTCAGTTTCCATGAGTTTGTAGGCTTTCTGGGAGTGGAATTATTGTTTAATTCTAACTTTACTCAATGGTGATCTGATAAGACACAGGTGGTTACTCCAATTTTTTGTATCTGTGGATGTTTGTTTTGTTACCGAGTATATGATCAATTTTCGAGAATGTTCCATGAGATGATGAGAAGAAGTTATATTCTTTCCTGTTTGGGTGGAGTGTTCTATAGATGTCTAATAAATCCAATTCATTCATTACATTTGTTAGTTCTCGTATTTCTTTGTTAAGTTTCTGTCTGGATGATCTGTCCATTGGTGAGAGAGGAGTGTTGAAATCTCCTACTATTAGTGTGTGGGTTTTAATGTGTGCTTTGAGTTCTAGTAATGTTTCTTTTACATATGTGGGTGCTTTTATATTAGGGGCATATATATTCAGGATTGAGACTTCATCTTGATGAATCATTCCTGTTTTGAGTATGAAGTGTCCATCTCGAACTCTTCTGATTGATTTTTTTTGAAGTCGATTTTGTTAGCTATTAGTATAGCCATACCTGCTTGTTTCTTAGGGCTGTTTGATTGAAAAACCTTTTCCCAACCCTTTACTCTGAGATAATGTCTGTCTTTGTGGTTGAGGTGTGTTTTGGATCCTGTTTTTGTATCCATTCTCTTAACCTGTGCCTTTTTATAGGTTAGTTGAGTCCATTGATATTAAGTGATATTAATGACCAGTGGTTGTTAACTCCAATTATTTTGGGGGGGGGGTTGCTAGAGTTTGTGTGTTTCCCTTCTTTGAGTTGTGTTGGTGGAGGGTTGTTAGATGTCTGTGTTATTATGGGTGGTGTTTGCTTCCTTTGGTTGTGGTTTCCTTCCTGTATTTTCTGTAAGTCTGGGTTTGTGGCTATGTATTGTAAATTTGTTTTTATCCTGGAATATCTTGTTTTCTCCATTGATTGTGAAGGAAAGCTTTGCTGGGTATAGTAGTCTTGGCTTGCGTCCATGGTCACTTAGTGTCTGCAGCACATCTATCCAAGACCTTCTGGCTTTTATGGTTTCCATAGGGAAGTCAGGTGTAAAGTTTAACTTTAAATATTACTTGACCTTTTTCCTTTGCAGTTCTTAATATTCTTTCTTTATTCTGTATGTTTTGTGTTTTGATTATTATATGGCGAGGGGATTTTTTTTTATCCAGTCTATGTGGTGTTCTCTATGCTTCTTGTAACTTCATAGGAATATCCTTCTTTAGGTTGGGAAAATTTTCTTCTATAATTTTGTTGAATATATTTTCTGGGTCTTTGAGTTGTAAATCTTCTCTTTCTTCTACCCCTATTATTCTTAGGTTTGCTCTTTTCATGGTGCCCCAGATTTCCTGGATGTTTTGTTTTAAGAATTTGTTGGATTTGTTGTTTTTTTTTTGATCAATGAGTTTATTTTCATTCTCATATCTTCATCGTGTGAGATTCTTTCTTCTATCTTGTCTTGTCTCTGTAGTTCCTGTTCATTTACCCAGACTTTCCATATCCAGCCATTAGTCGGTTTGTGTTTTCTTCATTGACTCCATTTCAGTTTTCAAGTCTTAAACTTTTTCCATTACCTGTTTGATTGCTTTTTCTTCGTTTTCTAGGGTATCTTTGAGGGATTTATTCATTTCTCCTAACTTTTTGTTAGTCTTCTCATCCATTTCTTTAAAGGAGTTTTTCACATCCTCTTTAATGGACTCTATCACTTTCATAATGTTACGTTTAAAGTCGATTTCTTCTACTTCTTCTGGATTAGGTTGTTCAAGTCTTTCTTTTGCATATTCGCTGGATCCTGGTGTTATTATGTTGCTTTTCAGGTTGTTGGAGGAATTCTTGCATTGGCACCTGCCCATCTCTTCCTTTGAATGTGGCCAGGAGAGTCTTGGCGGGAGGTCAGATTTTTGTTGTGGCTAACTGTGTACTTGGGGATTTTCTTGTTCTGCCCTCTCTTTGGTCCCCTCAGCACTGGAATTGGCTCTCAGATCCCCTCCTCCCTGAAGTAGGCTGTGGTGGTGGATCTAAGGACCCCCTCTGGATAGATCTGCTAGTACTGGATCAGGGCCACTTGCTGGCAGATAAAAGGGCCGGCTTGGTATATGCAGCCAACTCCAACTCCGTGGAATAAAGAAAGCCCTGCAGCCTTGCACTCACCACTTTGTCCCCAGAGCCCCAGCCCTGATGCAGCCTGGGTTGGGAGATCCTGGGACCCCGCAGATGGAGAAGGGTGCTTGGGGGCAATCTGGGGTGGGATAAGTATGAAAACCAGTAGTCAGGGAGAAGCCCTGCTGAATGGCCAGGAAGCTTAGGGGATTGGAGGTCGTCTGTACTCTCTTCCTGGGGCATCTGGGCACCCCGGCTGGGACACACTTACCCGTCAAGATCGATCTGCTGTCTTCTACTAGTTTTATGAAAATATCATTTCTTCTCCATTTGCAGAAGCCTCAAAATTGTGATCCATATTTTGACAGTATTATTGCTAACTTAATGGATATTTATACTTTTGTCACTTTCAGATTAAATATGTTTTTAACTCATGAATGTTTCAAACAAAATTATTCTTAAGTCTTTCTCCCCACTTAACATTAGAGTTATGATTCAAGTAGAGTCTCTATCATTGCCAAAAACATTGGTAAGAAGCAACATGACAATCAATTTGTGTCATGTCTAAAGCACTAAGATAAACATTAGACAGATTGAGAATGACAAGAAAAAATGACTTTATCAGTGTTCCTCTGGTGTGGAAAGTCTTTCTGTATATATGTTGCTGTTGCTTTTATTGGTTAATGAATAAAGCTGCTTTGGCCCATAGCAGGACAGAATAGAGTAAGGTGGGAATTGAAAGCAGATAGAGGAGGAAAGAAGGTGGGGTCAAACAGATACCATATAGCTGCCAAAGGAGACAGATACTGGAACTTTACCTTGTGAGCCACAGCCCTGTGGTGAAAATAGAATAATTGAAATGGGTTAATTTAAGATATAAGAGTTAGTTAGAAATAAGCCTAAGCTAATAGGCCAAACAATGTTTTAATTAATACAGTTTCTGTGTAATTATTTCGGGACTGAGTGGCTGGGAAATGAACAAGCAACTTGCACCTACATTCCCCAATCCAGTGGATATTACATTTCACATTAGAAATTAGTTTTAGGACAAGTATTTTTGTAGATCTTTATTAAGAACAAATAAGTGGTAAGATTGATGGGACTGAGAAAGTCACTTCCACTAGGTTTCAGGGAAAGCTGGGCTCTCTTGTAGTGATGAGTGTATTTTACATGAACTTTGAGAAGCAGTCAAGATGTTTTCCCATCAAGGCACATGATGGGGACATAGGTTAGTGCAGAACAGATTAAGGCTACACAGAAAACTATGGTCAGACCTAGGCTGCTGCAGTTAAGTGCAAAGCATGAGGTGGGATACCACCATCTGAATGGACCTGTCCACGTCAAAGCAGCTATCAAAGCACCTATCAAGATTTTATTTTTTAAATGTTTTGAAAAATATCAACACATAGTATTTTAGTTTCTTTTCCTGATGCTGTCATAAAATATTCTGACAAGGTAAATTATGGAGGAAGTGTTTCAGTGGCTCATAGCTCCAGTTCAGAGCCCACCAGGAGAGGGAAGTCACCACAAGAGCTTCCTCAAGCTGCTCACAATGCATCGAATCAAAAAGCAGAGAGCAGTGGGTAAAAATGCACATGCCAGTGTTCAGATCACTTCCTGTGCTTTATGCGGCCCAGGATCTTTGGCCTAGGGAATTAAGATTGGTCTTCCTGTATCAGTTGACATAAACAAGACAGCCATTGATAGCTGTGTCGTGTAAGGATGTTCTTCTGACCATGTGTTGCTTTCATTGGTTGAATAAAGAAACTGCCGTGGCCTTTTGATAGGGCAGAGCTTAGATAGGCGGGGAGGACAGAACATAATGCTGAGACAAAGGACAGTGTGGCAGATGCCATGAAGCTCCTGCCTGAGACTGACGCTAGTTAGAATCTTTCCCAGTAAGCCCTGACCTCATGGTGATACACAGATTATTAGAAATGGGTAGAATCAAGATGTGAGAGTTAGTCAATAAGAGGCTAAAACTAATGGGTCAAGCAGTAGTTTAATCAATATAATTTCTGTGTGGTGTAAGCTATAATCAATATAATTTCGGGTGTAAGCTAGCTGGGCGGCATGACACAGCCCATTCCTCCTGTTACAGATTGGAGTGAGGAGCTGGGACGAACACGGGGCCCTGCATTCTCCACTACAGCTATGCTCAGAGACCCATCTCCAGGGTGGTTTTAGATGCTTAATTTGCAATAAGTGTTATCCATCACACACAGAATTTTCATATGTTTAAGGGGTGTTTTGTAATGCTTCCACATATATTTTTCTTGTGTAATGCTCAAACTTGTTTTTTTCTTTAATGTTTGTCATTAATTTTTTGTGAGACCATTAAAAATTCTCTGTTTGAGCTGTTAGAAATCTGCAGTCTTTCAGTTTTGACTAGTCATTTTATAGTGGATGATTTTACTTACAAACCCCAAATTTCTTCCTTTTATGTAACTGTAAGTCTGCGTCAGTTAAACAGTATTTCTCTGCCTACCCCTCCTCCTCTTTACCCTCCCTTTTTGGTATTGTCCTCTCTATTCCAGAACCTCATTAAATTTCTTTAGATAATCCACTTATAAGTATTACAGCTCTCAGACAAAGACCTTTTTGTGGAAGGTTTGTCCTCTGCGGGGTACTAAGGGAGTTGAAGAGACCTTTAGGAGCTCAGTGACTAGGTCTTAGCTCACTGGAAATGTTTCCTTGAACTCTATCCATCCTCCTCTGACCCTTTCACATCCTACATAAATATGTGTAGTTTTATTTGGACATGTATTTCCTGTTATGGTGTCTTGTCACAACCCCAAAACAACAGGATCAAAGAATAATGAACTGACACTCTAAAATGATTTGGATCATGAATTCCTGCTTTCCAAGGCTTGTCTCGTGTATTTGTTTCACTGTTAAACTGACTTAGTTAGTGAGATCATTCAGCCTTTGTTATACTGTGCCTGGTTCATTTCAGTTATGGACTGTGCCCTAAGCTCATCCATGATGCTACAAAAGGTACAATTTCAGGTTTATTACAGTTGAAAAAATATTTATATAAAACATATATATGTATATACATACAGTATTTTCTTTATGCATTTAACTGATTATGGCTAATTCTGTTTGAGAGACAACCTTCCAGAATGGAGGAACATATTGGAAAATTATTTACATGTCAAAGACTTAACATCTCAAATCCTTAGAAGGACCTCTAACAATTCAATAGAGAACAAATAAGTGGAAAAAATAAGTTGAAATGGGTAAAAAAACCCCACTAAATAAATATTTTTCAAAGAATACATTCATATGATTAACAGTTTATTTTAAAGTACACAACTATTAGGGCAATGGACAAGAAAACCACTATGAAATTCTTACCTCACTCCGTACAAAAAGAATCTCATTAGAAAACTGAATAATGGCAAACATCAGTTACCATGTGGATTGACTCTTGTACTGTTTAAGACAATGTAAATTAGTATAGCAATTATGTACAATTTAAATACAGTATGGAAGGTTCTCAAAAATTTTATAAATAGGACCATTAGATAATCCAGCAATACCATTACCACTCACAACATCTAAGGAAGCAGAATAAGGACGGGTGAAAGGTATCCCTTTCTTCTCATCCATAAGACCCACTCTCTGTGAGACCCACACAGGCCTCCAATGCTTCTCATGAGTATTTGGCACAGAACCCATTGAAGGCACCAGGGCAAGTGTTTGCTTCAATGACTTTTTTCTCTTACTACTTCCTAAAGATCACACACTTTCCCAGCCACTCTCTCAAAGCTGTCATAACCTGGATGGTTTCTCTGCCACTGTTTCTGTACTTTATTAAGGTTTGTATCTACATTTTTATTTAATTTCTTCCCATGTATTATATTGAGAGTAGGGATTGTCAAAGTTTCATGACAAAGGACCATTAGTATATACTTCATATTCCATGAGCCATATGTTTTCTGTGTTCAACTGACTGACTTCTTTGCTCTCTTCCTTACTCCTTTCGCTGTCTGTCTGTCTATCTGTTTACTGTTGTTGTTCTTCCTACTCTGTCTCTTTTTCTTTCTTGCTGTCTTTTAAAGTTTCATGTATTTGTGTACGTTGTATGTGCATGTGAAGGTCAGAGTTCTGCTTAGGTGAATGGGTTCGCTTCTTCTACAATATAGGCAGATCCCAGCATTTGAACTCAGCATTTCAGGCTTGGCAGCAAGCCTTTACCTGCTGAGATGTCTAGCTGTTTTATCTTACTGACTTTCTTTCTTCCCTTTCAATTTCCTCTGCTCCCTCCCTTTCTCTTTCCTTCTTACTTTCCTTTCCCCTTGCCTTTTGTCTTATTATAATACTTTAAAAATGTGAACTGGCTCTTAATGCTATGCCAACAGAGACAAGCCATGGGTTAGATTTGGTGGGCCATCCACAGTTTGCTGATCCTAATTTAGGGCACACTCCATAATAGAAGGGATTTTCCATGCATTGATCCAGAGCCTTAAACCACCCTTGTAACTTAAGAGCACATGAGAAAGTTTTGAATGAATGGGCAAGTTAACTGTAAAATAAGCACGAAGAGGAAACAACATGTTGGTATCCTATTAACTTGAGGATTATCACAGTATGTTTCTCATGGTTGTTTTTCCTAGTTATTTTTTTTTTTTCGGTAAGTTCCAGAGTGATTCTTAGGATGACACATGACCTTGCTTTGGTGTGCTTCTTACATGGTGGAGAGATTGCTACCATAAAATGCCCAGGCTGCTGAAAACTGAGAAGTCCAGCCATTTTATAACACAACTGTCAGTTTCTTTTATGGCAGCTCTAGTAGTGGTGTTGTGTGAGATGCATGATTTAAGGTACATCTACGCAAGCCATTCTCATTGCCAAAAACAGAATGATTTTTAAGACCATGGATTTATAGGCACTTCAGATTTTTTTGTTTGTTTGTTTTCATGTCTAATAGCTATCATCACAGACTAGAAAGATTTATTTCAGGTACTATTAAATAGAAAGAGAGAGAGAGAGAGAGAGAAAAGATGAATGAATAATTGTGTCAAGTGCACATACAAAATCATGCACATTTTCCCACAATGGCTAAACTTAACTTCAGTCAATCTGGTATCTTTACCAAAAACACTTAAATGTGTTTTATAATATGACTATATTACCAGTAAGGTTATGACAGTCCAAGAATAGTGGGAACCTGGGGATATTTTCTATTTTTAAAACATTTATATGTGTGGCTTTCCCACCCCAAATACAGATTGCTTATCTACTTGCTTTTGACATAGACTTCCCTGGATCACAAGACTCATCTATTTGTGAGTACTACACTATTTTATTTTAATATCACTTTTATTTAGAGATTTTGAGGAAAACACATATCTGAACAAAAGTGAGAGCCATTTTGTCTCATGAGAATTATTTTTCTTCCAAGAAAGTTTTTCTCAAGAGAGGACAAATAGATCCCAGAGTTGCAAACCAGTGCCAGAGTGGGTCCTTGAGCCACAGAGCAGACCTCTTGTTTTCATGCCTTGTTTCTGATATAGGGCTCTGAGGATTCATAGATACCTGTTAGGTCCAGAGGTTGGTAGGTTGTGTCCTCTTGTCTTGCCTCTTGGTCTTTTAATTGATTTTCCAGCTGCCTGGCAGGTGGAAGGTGAGGGTCAAGGAGAGTTTGACCTCTGAGCACTACGCTTATGCTGTGCACTAATATATGAGTATACGTGTGCGTGTGCACACATGGAGAACCTAAGAACACTTCAAGAAAAATGATTTCACCAATAACAATGATTTCACTTTGGCTTTCTGTATCCTTTGTATTTTATGTAGTAAATATGTTACCTGTCCTTTCAAAGCAACCAGCTGAAGTTTTCTGTAATCTTCATGTCTTTCCCTACAAAGTTTAAGATAAACTCATCTCATTGAACTATTCAGAAAAGATTTATTTTATACTTCTTCTCTGGAAAAATTTTTGCCTTTCTTCCTTCCTTCTTTTCTTTCTTTCTTTCTTTCTTTCTTTCTTTCTTTCTTTCTTTCTATTTTTATTTACCACTGAAGGTCTGAGCAATGCATTTGGGTTCCATTTAATACAATGGTCAAATAAACAGGAGCAAATGGGACTGCTTTTATAAGTCTGCATGTCTGTCTACATGTGAGCTTGACTCCCATCATTTTTTCCAAACTTGAAGGTCTATAATTCTGGCTATAGAAATACATAATTGAGGGGCTGGAAAAAAGAGAGAATGGGCATATTATTAGCCACTTCCTCTCTCCTATATCAATGTTTTAGAGGAAAAAAAAGTGAGCTGAACTTTAGCTCATTCTTAGGGCAGAATTCCCGGAAATACAAAAAGCAGCATTGAGAGGTAATTGAATATACTCAGATTTAGGTCTTAATTACCTTTTTGATTGGAGGTTTATCTTTAGCATGGTATTTTGATAATATAACAGGGCCAATTATTTTGTGTGATCTCCTACTGTGTTAAGGAAATGCAGACTGTAATTTTGAGATAAGTAAGTTTTGTGGGAATAATGTTGTAAGAGTGTATCAATTATGGCTTTTAGTTATATTTTTACCGGTATTTAAGCATTCCCAAATGACTGAATTTTAACAATGCCTAGCTCATCTCTTCCCTATGCATCTTTTTGTAGTAAGAGTCAGTCACATGGAACTTATAGGGGAGCCTTAAGCACTGAAAATGATGGAGAAAGTACTTAACATTTTCTTTCTTTTAAGGAAGACAGAATTGAACTTACAAAAGCACCCAATTTTTTATTTATGTATGCATAGCGAAAGGGTGCAATTGCCCTCTGTGATTGAGACTGAAAACTCATGTATAGCTGAGTTTCAACAGCCACACAAAGGGGATCAGCAGCTGAGGAACTGTGCATCAGGTTGGGACATAGATACAGATGATGTTGTTCAGGTCTGAGAGAAACTGTGATTAGGTTTAGGACACCCCACACTCTGCCAAATGCTTATCTCATGGCCGAAATATAGAACTGCAGTATTTCAGATAAATCAGGGAGGGGAAAAAAAAGACAATTTTAGCCTCGTGGCAATTTTAAATAAATTGCTTAATCCACAAGGTTGGTAACCTCTAGGTCACATACTACTTTGCTCTCCTCTTCTGCAATTCATCTTCCTTCGTAATTCAACACAGACTGCCAGATGAGTTGCTGACTGTCGGATTTCACTGCTGGAGGTGGCTGTGTACCTTACCAGCTCCCAGAACTGCCTTTAGAAACAAATGTGTACTTGACAGAAAGATAAACTTTGCAACCTCTAAGTATGTCCAGCCTCTTAGTTTCCTTTTATTCAGCTGCTGGATGAAAATGAGGGATCCTTCTAGACTACGGATTCCACCTAAGATGTGCTTGGCTTTGTTGAAATGAGCCTGGAAACTGAATCAGGTTCTTGTTCACTCGTTCATTCCTGTGCTTTGGTTTTTAATGACCATTTCTACAGATTGTTTTATGTCACATGGAGAAATCTGAATATTTTATAACTTTATTCTCTTTCTTTTTGGTGATTTATGCAATGTTTTAATATCAGCCCTGTGAGTACTGAGAATTTTAGGTTAATGTGATTACTGATATTGATTGTCAGTCTACAGAATCATGGACTATCTGTGTGACAACCCTCTATACCTGCTTGGGCAGTAATTTCTTGTTTGGGTTAATTTTGGTGGGAAGATTCCCTTTCCCAACTATGGACACCACCATGAGACTGGGGTTGAGGTGGAGTAAGAAAGAGAAAGTGAACAAAGTTCTAGCATTTATTGCCTTCTGTTTCTTGGTCATAGACACAGTATAACCTGTTGCCTCAAGCCTCTGCTTTCATGATGTCTCCAAAAGGAAAAAAAAAAATCTGTGTGCTGGAGTTTATTTTCACAATTCATTTTTTCATGTGTGCTTTGTTCGCATGAGTTTCTAGGCACCACAAGCATGCAGGAGCTGCAAAAAATGCATTGGAGCCCTGTACCTGCAGTTACAAGCTGTTGTCAGCTGCACTGTGTGAGCTGAGGACTGAACCAGCCCCTTTGTAAAATCACTAAGTGTTCTTAATTGCTGAATCATCTTTCCACTCCAAGTCAGTTAAAGTTTCACGTATGCAGTCTTTACATCAAAATTGAGTACTGGTCCCCATCTCTACAGTGACGACTTTATTTGAAATGTGTCACAGACTCTTCAACATGAGTTTCATGATCTTAGTTACTGGGTCTGGACATTAGTGAGTTAAAGAACCTTGCCAAGTATTGTTGCTTGTGGAAGGGATCTCTACCGTGTGAAAGGGAAAGGGGGAAAGTAGAAATCATGAAGGCTTGCAATAGAAGGACAAAAGGATACTATCGAGTTCTGGCACTGGAAGATCATTTTGGAGGAGTTAGCATGGTTCAGGTTATGAATGGCTTATAAGTCTTCCTATAAATTTAGAATCTCAGAATGGAGTACTGTCCACATGTATTTCTTTGAACCATGTGTGTCCTTTGAATCAATAGGATACAGCAGAGGGAGTCAGATCTCCTGGAACTGGAGTTACAGATGGTATGAGTCACCATGTAGGGAATCAAACATAGGTCTCCTAGAGGAGTAACCAGTGTTCTTAATCTCTAAGTGATTTTTCCAGCTCCAAAAATTTAAGTCTTTATGGTAAAATACACAAGAATATTCATCTCATTAATGTTCAATTTTGTTTTAATCTTTAATAAATGGTTAAATTGGGGTTTGGGGTTAGTGAGAAACTTAGTACTAGGGGAATTCCCAAGAATTTGCAAAGATGACCCCGTTAGGACTCCTAGCAATAGAGGAGAGAGAGCCTGAATTGGCCTTCCCCTCGAATCAGATTAGTGAATACCCCAACTATCTTCATAGAGCCTTCATCCAGCAACTGACAGAACCAGATGCTGAGATCCACAACCAAGTACCAGGACAAACACTGGGAATCCAATCAAAGAGAAGGAGGAGGGAATATATAAGCAAGGAAGGTCAAGGTCTGTTACAGGAGAAGCAGGCTTCTTGTCGTCCCTGCCACCCGGCTAGTTTACACCCAAAATAACCATACAGAAACTGTATTAATTAAAACACTGCTTGGCCATTATCTCTAGCCTCTTATTGGCTAACTCTCACATCTTGATTTAACCCATTTTTATTAATCTGTGTTTACCACGAGATCGTGGCTTACCGGGAAAGATTTAGCATGTCTGATTCTGGCAGCTCCATGGTGGTTCTCTGGCTCTGCTTTCTTCCTCCCAGAATTTAGTTCTGTCTTCTCTGCCTACCTAAGTTCTGCCCTATCAGGCCAAGCAGTTTTTTTTTTTTATTGATTAACCAATGAAAGCAACACATAAACAGAAGGACCTCCTACACTAAAGGTCATGGTGGAGAAATCTACAGTCAGCTGTACCAAGTTCATGGAAACTCAGGAACTCTGGACTGACAGCTGTGGAGCCTCCATGGGTCAGAACCAGGCCCTCCATGCATGGGAGACAGTGGTAAAGTTGGACTAAATGTGAGTCATCTGACAATGGGACCGGGATCTATCCCAGATTCACGAACTAGTGAATTGAAGTCCATTCCCTACGGTGGGATACCATACTCAGCCTTAATGCAGTGGGGAGGGACTTGGTCCTGCCCCAACTTAATATGCCAGACTTTGTTGACTTCCCATGGGAGCGCTTAGTTGTTGGGAGGAATAGATGGAGGGTTGGCTGGAAGGAGGCATGGTCGGTCAGGAGGAGGGGGAAAATCGGTGAATGGAATGCAAAATAAAATTTAAAAAATGAACTAAAAATAAATAAATGGTTAAATTGTACATAAAACAAAGAATTTTTTAATGTTCTTTATAATCTTGTATCCATCAGTCCTTGATGTGTCTGCCAATTCTATATACTTATAAACCGAAAACTGAGTGAAAATGTCTCAGGCAAAATGATATCATGCATGAAAAAATTTTAAAAGTCCTCATTACTCATTATAGAAATGATAGGAAAAACTAGTTCATACCTCACACCCATCAAGATAGTGATTATCAAACCAAATCAATAGAAAAGTGCAAGAGAGAATTAAAGCAGGGTCCTAGAGAACCACTGGTAGAAAGAAAACAGAGAAGGCCATTGTGGAAATCCCCATTCCCTGATGAGAAAAACATACTTACCACTTAAGAATCAGCATCCACTGTGTGCTACATGATCCAGTAATCACACTCCTATATTTGGCCAAGTGGTCTACTCTAGCTTTCTAATGGAAAATAAATAGGAGCTTTATTGATAATGCTGGAACTTGATTAATGATCACCAGAGGTTAAGCAGGGTTTACTAGTGGAGCGTGGGGGCAATTATTTTGAAGGGATGAGTAGAAATACTGAACCTTCTGCTTGATTTTTCTCTTAAACTAAAATATCTTTAAAACTTAAAACTTTTAACTAAACAAAGGTTTCAAGCAGAAGATAACATAGGATAAATGTGTTCTTCATAGTAAGTAGAATCTGGAGGTTCTCTGAGTGTGCTAATTAGATTTTTACACTGCTGTGACATGTCTCTGAAAATATGTGACAAGAGGAAGGGATGATTTTGACTCTTGGTTTCAGGGATTTCAGTTCATTGTCGGGGAAGCACAGGCTGAAGAACCAGTTTCTCGGAGCTTCCAATGTGGAATAAAGAGCAGCAGCTCTCCAGGTTTTCTCCAGGATTTTGGCACCAGACTGGGACCACTGAGGCACGCAGCCTCGAGGATTTAGTTACTACTGAGTTCTTGTTCTCTGCATTGTTGGACTAGTCCATTCACAGCGTTTAAATCAATCTAATAAACTCCCCTTTAACACATGTTTCTTTAGACATCCCTTTTCCAGAACAGACTCCCAAATACTCTCTTCTTGAAGATGGGTGACAGTGTCCAATAGACCAAGTGACACAGATGAAATAAAGGGAAAACCGACTGTCCGCTAGAGCAGGCACTCTCCCTGTTTCCTGCCACCATGGCTTGAACCTGGAGCTCATGAAGACGGCTAGACTGATTGGTCAGAACAAAAAGAATATTGCAAATCTCAAAATAGCATTGGTAGGATGAAGTGACAACTCTCATTTCAAGTAAAACAGGAAGCAAAATTTCCTCATATGTCTTTGTATTTTTTAAGATTACCCATTTAACTTAAATTATTTCCTAAAGGGCTCAAATGAAATGATCAATAAAAAGTCCTTCATTTCCAAAGCACTTTTCCAATTAGCAAGCACTTAGCATCTTTTTAAGATTATGTTCTCTTAATCCCAGAAAATAATAATAACCTTTAAGTAAGAATAATAAAGCCATCTAAAATAACAAATATTGATGAGTCCATGAGACACTTTCCTGAGCATAGCTTTGTAGTCTATCACTTTTCCCACTGTATTCTTAATACAGTCTTTATTTTGTCTTATTTCATAAATTCTCCTTATCTTCTTGTGTGTTCAGCCACAGTTGTAATAAAACCCTTCAAGGAGCTAATAGGGATGAAATATCTGTGCTCTATCCATGCATCAGATACACCACCATTAAAGCATATGAGGCTCCTTGTTATTCATTTTCCTAAACACACACACATTTTTTGAAAACAGAAAGAAGTCGGCACTTTTTGAATGAGTTACTAAATTTATAGTATCTTTGAGGCCTTGATCGCACAAAAATTCCACTCATTCATTTGTACCTAGAGTCTTATGATCACTTTGTTCATGGTTTAGTGTTATATGACAGTAGTAATTATATATTTCTTTAAGTTTTCCCTATATAAGTAAACTTCCATTCTCCCTGTAATGAGAAAATTAATCATGTATCTTCTTGTTTCCCTGTCCTTGAAAATTAATTTAAAATACAAGGTCTTATCATTAATATTTTATTTAAAGATTTTAATCTAACTCAAAAAGTTGGTGTAAAATTAACACCACAGGTTAATTTTTCTCTCCTCATTTGCATTTGATGCTTTATATGTCTGGGGTTTGTTGGCTATCAAATTCATATTAGAACAGCCACACTTCATAGGACTAAGAGACCAGCATTCTCTCTCTCTCTTCCTCTCTCTCTTTCTCTCTCTCTCTCTCTCTCTCTCTCTCTCTCTGTGTGTGTGTGTGTGTGAGGGGGTTGTGCCATAGTGCATATGTTAAAGGTTAGGGCATAACTTTTGAAAGTCAGCCCTTCCATTCTTCCATGTTGCTTCTAGGAACTGAACCTAACTCTTTAGACTTGGCAGCTGAGCCCATGTGCTTATTTCTTACAGTGATACTGTTAAAAATATTAGAAGCATTTTATTATGCAAAACAAAGAATGGAAATAAGTAACATTATTACATGTGACTCTATTATACAATGTGTTTCTGTAGTGAAAGAGGATGCAGGTAGGAATGTTGGGAATGGAAAAGACACATTCTGGGTAGGTTGCTCTTCTTTCAAACAATTTTGGTCAAAATGTGTTTCTCACTTCCTTCTGGGAAGAAACTCAGAGGTTAAGTCTAAGAATTAAACTCCTAGATTTGTGCTCTATTGACCATATAGTTTGTGGCTTAGAGTAATTTTAAGGGGGAAATTAATACTCTGAAGCATAAGTATGAAACTTAGACGTTGGTACACACCAAGAAAAAATAACTGCCTGGTTCTTAAACATTCCAGCAATTACCACTGTGTCACACAACATCATGGCTAATAATCCTATAGTCAGATAATAGCCAGTTTTTTTTAGAGGTGTAGAAATTCCTCAGCTACGTGGAATTATTGACCCATCACCCTTAGCTTCATTCTAAGTATGTCTCAGAATGGACATATAGCATCTTCAGCATTTTTCAGAGTTAGTTGATAATGTTTTTTATTTATTTTTAGAGCAATCTTTTCTCATTTTACATACCTATCACAGTTCCTTCTTCCTCCCCTCCTCCCACTTGGCCCCACATTCTCCTATCCCTTCCCCCATATACTCCTCAGAGAGGGTAAAGCTTCCAATGAGAAGTCAAAAAAGTCTAACACATCACTGTGAGGCAGGACCAAGGCCCTACCCTCTATATCTAGGCTGAGCAAGGTATCCCTCCAAAAAGAATGGACTCCAAAAAGCCAGTTCAAGCACTAGGGATAAATCCTGGTCCCACTGCCAGTGGCTGCACAGACTGCCCAAGCCACACAACTGTCACCAACATTCAGAGGACCTAGTTTGAGCCTATGCAGGTTCTTCCGCTATCAATCTAAAGTCAGTGAACTCCCACTAACTCAGGTCAGCTGTTTCTTTGGGGTTTCCCCATCATGGTCTTGACCCCTTATTGCTCCTCCCTCTCTTCTACTGGTCTCAGCAAGCTTCACCCAGTGCTTCACTGTGGATCTCTGCATCTGCTTCCATCAGTTGTTGGATGAAGATTCTATGATGATAATTAAGGTAGTCGTCATTCTGATTACAGGGGAAGGCCAGTGCAGGCACCCTCTCCACTATTATAATCATCAATGTGGAGACCAGTGCTTTACCTAACTATAGTGTACAAAATGGTAGAAGTAGACTGAGAAAAGTCTTCTAAACTATCAAATAATATAGGTCTTAAAGTACTGCCTAACACTGTTTTAAGTTCCATATTTGGTAAAGAGAATTATTCATGATTTAGTAAGTATGCTGATGGGCATTCTTAAAGCAGACTTAGGAAAAAGCATTATCTTGTAGTACTCCTCTAGAAATATATACTTTACATACATTTGCATATATAAATTGACACACATGCATTAAGATGCTGAGCAATTTTGTAGTGCAATAAAATCACTTGTTACAATCTAGTCAAATGCTTTCTCCACTTATCAGTAAGGATGAAGTATGCTTGGAGTTTTTTTTTGTATCATGGGTTCTGTAAGGGTGTATGTCAGGTATATCATGTATTTTGACCAGGTTCCCATTCTGTTCCCCCCTACTTTCTTTCCCCTTTCTGTTGGATGTCTTCCCTTCTCCAAAACAGTCTTGCTTTTTTATCATGTTATAGCTATATATGATTTTATTTATTTATATGAATTCCATCATCCCCAAGTGTAAGAGAATGTGATATTTGTCTGAGTCTGATTAAATGTGCTTAATGTGATGCCCTCCAATCACATCTTAATTTCATTCCTTTTATTTATTTTTTTCCACATTTAATTTTTTATTATTGCATTATAAATAGTACCATTCAAAATTTCCACCTCCTCTGCTCCTCCCATTTCCTTCCCGCTTCCCCACTCCCCCTCCCCTTTTCCCCTCCAGTCCTAAGAGAGGGCAGGTTACCCTGCCCTGTGGGAAGCCCAAGGCCCTCTGGCCTCCATCCAGGCCTAGGGAGGTGTGAATCCAAACTGACTAGGATCCCAAAAAGCCAGTACATGCAGTAGAATCAAATCCCAGTGCCATTATCATTGGCTTCTCAGTCAGTCCCCATTGTCAGTCATATTCAGATAGTCTGTTTCGATCACATGCTCGTTCAGTCCCAGTCCAGCTGGCCTTGGTGAGCTCCCACTAGATCAGGCACACCATCTCAATGGGTTGGACGAATCCCTTGAGGTTCTGACTTCTGTGTTCATCTTCTCCCTCCTTCTGCTCTTCAACTGGGCCTTGGGAGCTCAGTCCAGTGTTCCAACGTGGGTCTCTGTCTCTATCTCCATCCGTCGCCGGATGAAGATTCTTCTGCTCTTAGACTGGACCTTGGGAGCTCAATCCATTGTTCTGGTGTGAATGTGGGTCTCTGTCTCTATCTCCATCCATCGGACGAAATTTCTATGGATGTGATCAAGATATTCACAGTGTGACTATGATAGTTCCGGCACCCTCTCCTCTGCTGCCCAAGGACCTAGCTGGGGACACTGTCATTAAGACAAAAAGGCATCCTACTGAATGGGAGAAGATCTTCACTAACCCCACATCGGACAAAGGTCTGATCTCCAAAATATACAAAGAACTGAAGAAACTAGACATTAAAATTCTAAATTACCCAATTAAAAAATGGGGTAAGGATCTGAACCGAGAATTCTCAACAGAAGAAATTCGAATGGCCAAA